>PVKZ01009101.1:0-12436 GCA_004027375.1 Macroglossus sobrinus
CCAACAGACCCCGGGCAGGAAAAAGAGGGGGATGGGCAGACTGAAAGGGACTTGGGGACAGATCCACCGCGTGCCACACCGAGTCCCGAGCCAACGTCGCCGCGATGAAGGACATTTCCGAGACAACGAAAGGGAATTTCCTGGGAACGTGAGGATGGAGGGTTCCCGGTGGCCCTCGGGGACCACGGCAAAGGCGCGGGCGCCACCGTGGCACTGGACCTCACGGGAAAGAGGACCCTCTGCTGAGAAGCGTGGACGGAAGTGCTTGGGATTTGCCGAGGGGAAAAAGAAGGAAAGAAAGATGGGTGACGACGACGTGTCAGATTCGACACCAAAAGCACGGGCGGCGATAGAAAAAAGCGGACGAACTGGACGATGATCAGAATGAGGGCCTTCCATGCGAAGGACACGGTCGACGGGACGGAAAGGGGACCGACGGAATGGCGGGGAAACGCCTCGGGTCACGCAGCTGACGAGGTGTCACTGCCCCGAGTCCAAAGAGGCTCCTGCGAGCCGAGACGACACGACACACAACTCGATGCAAAAGCGGGCGAAGGACCTGAACAGATGTTTCTCCCGTGTGGACGCACGCACGCCCGCTGAGCACGTGACGAGATGCTCCAGTCACTCGTCGTCATGCGGAACAGCTCCGCGGTGACACAGCAGCTCACGCCCGCCCGGCAGGACAGGACCGAGCGTGGGGCGGACAGTGGGGAGGATCCGGGGGCAGCTGGACCCTCGTGCCCTGTGGGGGGTGGGCAGGGGGCAGACAAACTGGTGTACCTGCTGTGGAAACGGGGCGGGGGTCCCCGAGACACAGAGCCCAGGATCTCCAGCCGGTCTGGCAACCCCGCTCCCGGGGACGCGGCCGGGATCGCCGAGAGTGGGGCTCGCACGGATGGATGTGTGCGCCCGCGTCCGCGTCCACAACGGCCCGAGGATGGGGGCGGCCGCGTGTCCACCGACGGACGGCGGGCGCGCCGAACGCGGGCCACACGGAGCATGGGACACGGGTTGGCCTCAAAGAGGACGGAGGTGCGGCCGTCTGCCGCGGTGTGGACACGCCCCGAGGACTTCGTGATGCCCAGGGGCATGGGCTGGACGCAGAGGGACAGACGCGGTGTGGCCTCGCTCACGTGGGGCCGCGGGCGAGTCTGACTCACAGAGACGGGAAGTCGGGGTCGGGGCCGGGGCCAGGGCTGGGGGAGGGGCGGGGAGTGACTGTGCCACGGGGACCCAGGGGCAGCTGGGAAGATGGCGCGTCCTGGAGAGGGGGGTGGCGGTGGCGGCACAGCCGTGGGACGGTGCCGAGCGCCGCCGAGCTGTGCGCTGAGAAACGCGTAAGGTGACAAAATTCCCTTCTGCGTCTTTTGTCACAATTACGGAGAATTAAACACGGGAGGGCGCGTTTGCAAGGGGAGGGGCAGACGGAGACACGCGGGGCGTGACTCTTGCAGGCTGGCCCTCCACGCGCGTCGTCACACATCCCCGCCTGTCCCCGCTTTGCCCACAAACCCCGGCGGGTCCCCGCGGCTTGGGGACCTCACCGAAAGGCCCTGTGGGACGTCATCTGTCACCCCCAGAGGTTCTGGAACACGCAGAGCCCTTCCCTGCTCCCGGCAGGGCCCTCCCTGCTTGGGGACCCCTTTCCTGAGCGCTCCCCTCGTCTCCCGGGTTTCAGCCCGAATCTGGGGGGCCCTTTCCCAACCTCCTGGTGCACAGAGCCTGCGTCCCTGCTGTTACACGCACAGAATCCTGGCACGTGCGTGCGTGTGTGCACACGTGTGTGCACGTGTGTGCGTGCGTGTGTGCATATGTGCATGTGTGCATGCGAGACGGGTCGCATGTGTGCACGTGTGTGTGCGTGTGTGAGACAGGGCGTGTGTGTACACGTGTGCACGTGTGCGTGCGTGTGTGAGACGGGGTGTGTGTGTGTGCATGTGTGCACACATATGTGTGCATGTGTGCCTGCAACCATTCACACCACCATAATTTCCCGCTGCGTGTGTGGACTTGTGCACCACAGCCCCCAGCACACTGCCTCTGGGCAGGCCCTGGCGCTCATTCTTTGCGGAGTCCCCCACAGGTGACACTCGGGACGGGTTTCACACACGAGCACGGCACCCCTGAGCCAGCAGCGAGGCTCCAGCCCCGGGACAAGTGAGACCGTCACGGGCAGCCTGACCGGACCTGTGTGCCTGTGGCGGGCGGCCCCTCCCCCGGGTCTGTGACTCACACGTTGGGGGGCTGTGCCCCGTGACGGGAGGGCTGAGACAGAGAGGAAGACGGGGCGTTGTGAGTACGCCCAACACCCTGCACCCCACAGCCTTGAGGTCCTGGCACCCTGTAACCCCAGAATACAAGCAGTTTGGCGGTATGACGAAGCTGGGGGCCACTGCGGGAGGGGTGGGGGGCAGGGGCGCATGCCCAGGTCACACCCACACTTCTGTCCCTGCAGAGAAGCAGCCTGCGGGCCCCGCCTTGCCCCGCCCACCTCGACAGGCCGGTACCCCTGTGCCGGTGACCCCCTCCGTGCACGCACAAAGCCGCCCCCCCGGGGCCAGAGATCAGGTTCAAGGTCGGGCCGTGTCCAGGACGGGCCCCCCTGTCCCCCGTGCACGGAAGACTCTTGAGGCTGGACTCTGGAGGCCTGTGCGAGCCACGTGACCCCCGACAGCGTCTCCATCTGTTCAGCGGGGACAGGAACGCGAACCTGAGGGCGGGAGTGACCAGCATCGGCACTGACCTCTCAGGACACAGGGGACGGCACGGTGGCCGAGGCCAGACGTTCCTGGGGCTGGGGAGAGGGTCCCAGGGGACTGGGCCCCGGGATGGGGAAGGCAGAAGTGGGGGCGTCGCAGGGCACCAGTGTCCCCCATGCCACAGGCTCACCCCGTTCAGGGCGTCCCTTACGGGAGAGCAGGCAAGGCCCCATCGTTCTCTGCACCTGGCACTGACTGCAAGCCCCTGTGCGCAGTGGCTGGCGATCCGGCTCCCGGCCGAGACCCCCGTGGGCCACGCACCTCTGACTCCCCGCCCGCTTCGCCGTCCAGGCCCTAACTACAGGGCCAGATGGACACGTCCAGGGCGGAGACGCTGCGCGAACAAAGCACCGAGCGAGTGACCAAGGTGCCCTGAGCAGTGACTCCAGGAGGAAGGTGACACACCGGATGTCACGTGCGAGCCCCTTGCGAAGCTACAGTTCTGTTAGGTGTGTGGTGACGGCAGCCCCGTGCCTCTAACTGCAGCTGAGGGGACGCCGAGAAGCGTCCCCTCGTACCCACACGGCCACTGCTTTCCCTCCCGACACCTCCCCGTGTCTTCGGGGAAATAGCAAGTGACACAAACGGGGCACACGTTTCCTGGAGATTTATATCTGGCTCGGGAGACTCGTCGGCTGGAGGTGGCTGAGAATGACACGGTCCTCAGAGAGACCGGCGGGGGCGGGGGTGGCGGCAGCGGGTGGCAGTCCCCGGGGCTGGAACTGTCACCCCGCGGGTTCCTTCCGTGTTAATGAGGCGACAAATACAAGTTTTTAAAAAGGCACGTTCGGAAGAGCCGAGCCCTGCTTGGACGCGCCCTGTCCCCATCTTCTCCCCGCAGGTGACCCCCCCGTTACTGGTGTGGGGCTCTCCGTGCCTTGCACACCCTCACGTCCCCCGGGAAACCCGGAGCGTGGAGAACACACATGGTGTTTGTGCACACTCGTGGTGAGCATGTACGCTGTCACACGTCGGAGGTCACTTAGGGACGCGTTTGGAGGTCGCCCTGCCCGCACACGCTCTCGGTTTTAACTTCTGTGTGGGTTTCGTTCGTGTGACGGGGATTTGCGGAGCGCCTGCCACCTGCCAGGTGTCTTCCGTGCCAGGTGAGCTCTGTGGAGCTTAGGGTCCAGCGCGGGGAGGGCTGGCCAGCGGCGGGATGCGAACACGGACGCGCCCCGTGCAGGCAAGGGCTGCGAGCGAACGGTAGCCGGGAAGGGGCAGGGAGGACGGCGGGCGGGAGGCCTCTGGGGCTTTGAGCGGGGCCTGGGGGGACAGGGGGAGCCTGCGGGGTGCGTGCAGCCCCCGCCCCCCACACGCCAGGCCACGAGGAAAGAGTCCCCCTCTCCCCTCCACTCCCACGCTCTCTGCAGGGGATGTGCCTGCCCGCGTGGGGGGGGGCGCGTCCCCCGCAGAAGCCGGTCGGGGCACGCGGCCCTCCCACGCTCCGTGTCCGCGGGGCCCAAGGCCCGCGTGCGGTGGGCACTGTCGCTCGCCTTCAGAGCTAAAATCGCGGGCTGTGGGACTCGCCTGAAGTTTAACGGTACAGCCTTATTTCTCAAACAAAGTTTAAAAAATTTTTAAAAATTCAAATGATGGTTAACGATGCACAAAACTCATCGTTGAACCATCTCTAAGCACATTCGCTTTGTCATGTGGCCATCGCTGCCACCATCTCCAGGACTCTCTCATAGTCCCAACCGACACTCTGTCCCCACTAAACACTCGCTCCCCCAGACCCCCGCCCCGGCCCCAGCGCCCACTTCCTGTCTGTGACCCCGACGCTCTGGGGGCCTCTCGTGAGTGGGACCGCACAGGGCTCTTCCCCTTTTGCTCCAACGTGGCACTCCCGGCGCCTGTCCCTGGACCCCTCTGACCCCAGCCCTGACCCCAGGGGCATGGCGAGATCTGAGGGGACCCCCAGCCCAGGGCAGGGCCAGCTCCCTGGGGATGCGCAGCCACCGGAAGCTGGAAGCCACCCAAGCGTCCGTCCGCTGACGGGCGGATCAACAGCGTGTGGTCTGTCCACACAGGGCCTGCTGTCCGGCCACAGGAGGAGCGAGGCAGCGACACCACGTGGACGGGGCCTGAGGACCCTGAGGCCGGTGAGAGGAGCTGGACATGGCCACACGGCGCGGGGCTCTGTGCTCAGGAAACGTTTGAATCAGGCAAACCCACAGAGACAGAAGGCGGGTCAGCGGTCGCCCGAGGCCGCGGGGAGCGATGCGGGGGACACGAGGCGACTGCCAGCGGGGATGGGGTTCCTTTCTGGAGTGACGGACGCGTTCTGGAACCAGCGGTGGTGGCCACACGACCTGGGAACGCGGGAAATGCCACCGGGTTGCGCACGTCACGGTGTGTGTCCCCACCACGATAAAAAGCTACATGACAAAAAGGGCGCGTGCACGCACACACACACACACGCACGCACACATACTCACGCATGCACGCACACACATGCACGCGCACACACATGCACACACATGCACACGCATACACACACACATGCACACACACATGCACACATATGCCTGCGCGCACACACGCACGCACACACACACACAACACAACGCGTCTCCGACAGGCACGTACAAAGAAATAAAACCCGGAAGGCACGCCTCACTGCAGGCCCCGTCTCCTGGTGGCACCACCGGACTTGCCCTGTGGCTTCTCTGCGTCCCCAGGTATGTCTGGGTGGCCGTGACTTCCTCCAGAGATAATCCTAACGTGGAGCCCAGTCGCCAGGCACCCATGGGCACAGCTGACTCGACCCCCTCAGGTTCCCGAGACGCGGGGCTCACGTCCCCATCCCCCACACACTCCTGGAGTGTCGGCTGGGCGTCGGGAGAGAATTCTAGAACCTTACGTGGAAGGGCTGGCTCTGATGTGGGCCAGTCATCCTTTCAACGTCCCGGCCCTGGTGGGGACAAGGGTGGGGTCCGGGAGAGATGGGCCGCCTCGCCGGCACGGAAGGTTCCGGCACGGCCTCCCTGGCGTCAGCGGGCCTCTGTGCCAGGCTGGGGACACAGCTCACCGGTCCCATTGGAAAATGTGAACTGGGCTCCTGCTCTGTCCTTCTGGGTGCCGGGACGACCCAGGGCACGGGAGGAGGGCCCTTCCCTCGGGCGGGACTTGGTTTGGGGCGGGGAGGGGGGCGCTGAGCAAACAAACCGCGTTTTCCATAAACTCAACGAGTGGGGACACTGAGAAAAAAACACCCATTTCGTAGGGGTGAGCGGCTAGGGAGAGTGGTCGGGAAGGCGCTGGGTAGGTGAGCGGAGACCGGACGTGAGGGAGTCACCTTTCCAGCGTCCCAGGGGAAGGAAGGAACGTGCAGAGGGCCGGGGACGAGACGAGATCAGCCGGGCTCAGCAGGGCGGCGGGAAGGACAGGACTATACTGAAGTGTGACAACGACGGGGAATTGTCCCCGGAGCCGTGAATGAGCAGAGACTTCGGGAGCTGGAGAGGAATCCAGGGGCCAGGCGCAGGAGGGACGTCCCCTCCTGTGGCGAGCCTGGGCACGGGGGCGGGAGTGCGACGTGCTGGAGCAGGGTGCCGGGGCCGCACGGGAGCTGTGCGGTGCAGCCGGCCTTTTTGACTGCTCCGTGCCTCAATTTCCTCATCTGAGAAATGTCGGCCGCGGCAGAGCCCGCCTCACGGGGCTCCCACGAGGCTTACACGAGTCGGTGGGCACAGAACGCCGAGCGAGGTGCGGCTTAGCTAAGGAGAGCGCGGAAAACACAGCAGGGCAGGCTGGGGGAGGATGTCCAGTCTGTCCTGGCTTGGGAGAGAGCCGGAAACTCGCCGTTTGTCAGGAGCCAGGCCCCCGGGCACGGGCCTGGCCTGGCTCCCGGTTCCAGCAGCCTGGGGTTAAGGGCGGCCACGGACGGCAGCTCGCCGGTGGGTCAGCTTCCCACACGCCTTCTCTCACCCCAACCCCACCTCTCCAGGCCGGTGCTGGGCTCTGGGGACCCCCCGGTGAGCAGAGCCAAGCGGGCTCTTCCTCCTGGGGCTCACGTCCGACCTCCGACCTCCCTGCGGCAGGTTCCAGCGGGGAGAGGTTCCGGGGGCTGAGACCCTGCCTTGGGGGAGGGGGCCTGGCCTGGTCGGGAAGGCTCTGCGTCCCTCCCACGATCTATCGGAGGCCACAACACGAGTGACAGCCCCTTCCAGATGCCGTACACACCTCGACTCTGGAGACTCTGAGGGGTGGCAGCTAGTCTCATTCCCACCTTGCAGACGGGGACACCTGGGCACAGAGGGGTTGTGAACTCACCCAAGGCCACACGGCATGGGGGTAGACCAGCTGCATTTGGACGCAGGCGGGCTGGGCTGCCTCCAGGGTCTGCCCTCAAGCCCTGCTCTCTGCTCTAAGCTGCTTCTTAGGGCAGCGGACCGAGCTGGTCTCTGCCCTCACCTCCCTTCTCCAGCAATGTCCCCACCTGCTGATGGGCAGGCCTCGGACGTCCCTGCTGAACCATCTGAGGGAGGGAACTGGCCTCCAGCAACAGCGAGGCCCCACCACTCGGCTCGGCATTCAAGGTCCTCCCTGACCCCGAGGCCCCACGTGCTCCACCCTGGGCCTCCTGGCATGTCCCACACAGTCCTGCCCTGAGGCCTGGCACTGTCCTGTGTCTGTGCCACCCTCTATCATCAGCAGATGCCAAGCACATGCCTGTCACACTGGGCTTTTAGGAACGATTTCCCCGTGGAGGGAGCACTGAGGGCGAGTCGGGTTATCCCAGCGGAGGGGGGGGGGAGTGAGCACTGTGGGAAGTGCCTAGGTGGGGGCGGGGAGGAGGTGTGGCACACTGGGGAGACCAGGGAGAGGGGGCATGGTCAAAGCCCACGTGTCTCCTCCCAGGCTGGGTACGTCCCGTCCACATAACCAGTTCCTCCCACTGCCCACAGCCCCAAGTCCCAATATAGGTCTGCGGGCCTCCTTCCCTCACCCAGCTTCGTTTTTGGGGGGCAGGGGTGGCCTCCACTCCTCTTCATGACACCCAGCCCCACCCATAGAGGACTGAGCACAAAACTCGTTAAATGAAACTGAAGATTCCGGATAAAGGGAAGTGGAAGATTTGCTGGCAGGTGTTTGGTCTCATGGCACCAGAGCAAGGAGGCCACCCTCAGCTCCACAGTGGCCCTCCATGTCCCCTTCCCCACCCCCTCATTTCAACTCTACGTATCGTTGGCGCACACACACACACACACCCTAATTCCCAGGACTGACGAACTCCATCAATTAGAAGAGGCTACAGAACATTTAGCACAAGGCCTTCCCTCAGTCCATTTGCCAACCTAACCACATGTGTCACGAAACTCCCCACAAAAGGGCACTGGAGACAGAGACAAATCAATGCTAACGAGCACCGCTGAGCATGCTGGGAGGTGGGCGAGTGGGAGGGAGGGGTGTGCGAGAAGGAGAGTGAGTGGCTCCTTTCAGGGTGAGCACAGGTGCCCCAGAGACCCCTGAACCCGAAGCTTCGGGTGTGGGTATCTCGGCTCCCCGTGCTCCCCGCAGACCTCTCCCTGTGTGGACTGGGGCCGGGTCTGCAGCATCCTTCTGGGCGGAAGGAGACAGTTACACGATTATGTCTCGATGAGTCGGGATCTACTCGGGGCATCTGCTGGACCCGAGCTTCAGAGTCAGCCCAGATTCAGACGCCAGTGGGGCCCTGGCAAGCTAGCCGATCTCTTTGCTTCATCACGGGCACGAAACACCTCGTCCCCACGACTGTCCACCACTGAACACGTGTTTTGGGGCCTCTGTTACGCAGCAGGCCACATTCTGAGCACTGGACACACAGAAGGAGCCAGATCAGCAAACGCTCCCGCACGCTGGAGCAGGCGCTCTTGTGAGGGGGATGAGCGTACGTCAACCACCCGACATGTGAGACGATTCTGAGGGGAAGGAGGCATCCAGCAGGAGTGCAGAGAGGGGAGGGGGCCGGAGGAGGCTTCTCCGAGAAGGTCACGTGAGCCACGGCCTCAGCAGTGCAGTAAAGATGGGCTCGGAGCACAAGTCGTCCCATATGCTTCCCACCTCTTCACGGAAGAGACTTCTCCACTCAGCAGACAAACACACTCGCTGGACAGCAAGCTGCTGTGTCCAGGAAGGCCGTGGGCCGGGGACACAGCGATAGGAGGGAAAGGCAAGCAAGGAGATGCGCTGAAGTCTCACACCAGGCTCCATCTCACAACTCCCGAGGTCAGCCCTGGAGAGATTCAGCACGACGGAGAGTGCCAGCCCCACAGGGGTTTCAGCACCACGGACAGAAACACTGCCCAGGGAGATTCAGCACCACGGACAGAAACACAAAGGCTGCGGGGGTTCAGCACCATGGACACATCCCCCGGAGCGCCCGCGGACATTCAGCACCCTGGACAGGTCCAGCTGCACCCGCCCTGCTGGGCCCTGCCACTGACCCGCGAGCCACACACACAGCTGACATTCCAGGTCTTCCGTGAACCAGCGTTGGTCACCCCAAGCCCCATGGCGTCCGTCCACTCCCCAAACCCACCTGGAACATGCCCGACCCCGCGAGCTCCCCGTGGAGGCCTCCCTCCCCAGTCCGGCCCGTGGAGAAACCCCACTTGCTCAGCACAGCGTGCACCAGCACCATCTCTCTCACCGGGCCCCTTTTTCCTGGTTCATCGGGGGCCCTCACCACGCGCTGCCCTCCCGGGCTGTGCGTTCCCCACGGCGTGAGCCTGATGTACGCCTCTTCTCCCCGCAGCAACCCCCAGCCCGTCGGAAATGAACGTGTGAAGTCGCCAAAGTGACCTGTACAGTTGCTACCAATCGTGGAGCGCTCGCCCCGCCAGGGACCGTGCCGCGTGGAGCTTCACACGTTTGAGAAACCGAGGCCAAGGGGCGAGGGGTTTTTCTCCAGTCCACGCGGTTAGGACGTGGCAGAGCCCGCATTCACACCCCGACCACGCCGCGCGGCCTTGCGCCCTCGCTGGAGCTTCCTCCCCGGCTCCGCCCGACCCAGCGCGCTGCCATCTGCCAGTCCCGCCGAGGCCTGAGCACAGCAGACACGGTCCCCTGAAGTGAATTGGAATCTTTTTTTAGCCTCGCATTGAAACCACTGATGCTTCAAATTAGAACCCCCCAAAACGAGCGAGCCAAGACTTCGGATCTGCAGGAGCGAAGCCGCCCGCGCCCACCTTCTCAGCAGCGGCTCCTGTTCCCAGCCCGCGTGGAGGACAAAGCGAACCATTCCGTGTGCTGGGGGCGGGGGCGGGGGCGGGGCGTGGAGAGGCTGTGGCTCTGTGCAGCGAAGGCTTCCAGCCTTCCAGCTTTCTGGGGTCTCCCCCGAAAGAGTAGCCGCTTTAGAGCCTTGGGGAACAAAGACCCCAGGGGCTATGGGCCTCGGAGGGCCGGGACGGTGATGCCAGCCGTTTGCCTCAAGCACTGGCATCATCTGAAGGCAAATGGCAAAATCATTGTGCTGACTTTTATTTGCTGCTAAAGAAATGTCTTCAACCATCACTGAGAATTTGGCTGGAAGCTTTGACCCCGGCAAAGGCTGGGCGGGGGGGGGGGGGACACAAAGAGGCAGGTCGAGATGGCCTTCCTGGGCTGACCCAGGTGTGGGCGGCCTGGCAGAGGAGATGGCGTGGGAAGTGGACTGGTAGGTCCGGGCCTTTTCCAAACCTGGCAAAGCGAGAAGCCATAGAGTTTCAGGAAAGAGAGCAGCTCACCCTGGAGGGACCCAGGCTGGCCCTCGGCCTGCTTGTCTGTGCTGTGAACCCAACGGAAGTTGATGGCTGAAGTGTCAGTGTCACTCAAGGCTGGGAACAGCCCGGTCGCCTCAGCTTCCAGCTAACAGAGCTGGAATTCGGTCTTCAGCTTAGTTAAATACATGTTAAACTTGATATCCATAAGCTGTTAACATTTGGGTGGGGGAGGGGTTGGTAGAGTCCCTAGACTGGCCCTGCGAGCCAGCAGGACACGTGAGGAACCCTTCCACGGTATCCCGAGAGGCAAGACAAAGAAGCGCGAGAGTGTGGTGTGGCCGCCAGTCAACCGGACCGGAAGGATGCTGGCAGGGCGGACACCACGGGGGGCCTCTGGCCTCAGCCCTGCGATCTGCCGCCAGAGGACGAACTGAGAATCATGAGCAGAATTTCTAAGATTACCTAAAAGCCAGACTCGTGCCAAAACGGAACTGAGCGAGGCGGCGAGTGCCCTGGGAGCAGAGATTCCAGCCAGGTCCGGAGGCAGCCTGCCAGGGACATTTGGGGTTGGGGGTGGGGCCGGCAGGTGCCTGCATCAGCCGGCATCCCCTCCCCGAGGGAGGCATCAGGAAACCCTTCCCGTCCCGGTGGGGAGTGCCGGACTGTATGTGCTTGGCACATGGCGGGTGTGCTCTGAACTTGCCCCCATGCTTGAAATGATGGTGGCTACAATCACCTGACATTATGATAATGTATTATGACATTATTGGTATGTGTTCAACAGAAGGCCCTTGGTTTCCTTGTCTGAGCCGAGCCTCATTCACGATGAGGCAGAACGAGGGGACGATGGACAACACACACGGACGGGGTGCCAACTCCGTGCCCGGCGCTGCGGGCCCTCCCTCCGCCTCCCCTTAAACTCAGACCAACGCTAGCGGCGGCCCGCGTGCCCAGGGCTCGGGCGCTCCGTGCTTGGTTCATCACGGGTGACTCTGTTTTCACGGCTGCCGGGGACACCGAGACCCAGAAGGGCACGTGCCGATGAGTGAGACGCGTGAGAACAATCAGGGACGACCTGGACTCCCCCTCCTCCACGTGAGGCTGGGGGAGTTTGAAAGTCATGGTTTAGGTGAACACGCACCAGGGCCTGCGTCGGTGTTTCAAGCAGCAGCCCAGCAAACATTGTATTCGTTACTCAAATGGCCTCTGGGGACAGCTCCAGGGCGCACCTCTCGCCATGCTCACTTCAGCGCCAACCGAGACCACGCATTGGTTCCGGGCCATCTCCGGTGCAAGGATTTAACACGCGGAAGGAGTAATTAGCGACCTCGAGCATCGGTGCTCAAGGATGAAGGATACCGCTGCCCGCGTTAATTACGGAGGAAAAAAAATCTATTTAGAGAAATTAACATGGAAACGAGATTGGCCACTTCAGGGCGGGGGAAAAAAAAAACCATCGCAAAGCCGTGGGAGCTCCAGCACAGCGTCGGGGTGACGAGCGATGGTAACGGACGCCCAGGGAACGTTCCGGAAGCAAACCACCCCGGCCGCGGAGACAGAGACGTCGCTCACCTGAGAGAGACACCTGTCTCCTCAGGAATCGTGTCCTGCTTATGAAATTAATACCTGCCAAAAAAAAAAAAAAAAGTGTAATGCTGTCATTCTAGAAAACTCGAGAAACGGAGAGAAGTCTGAAGAGAGAGAGAATAATCCCACACGATCCCATCACCGAGGGGTTCGTATTTTCTCTCCTTTTTTTCTTTTTTATGCCTGTTTTGTGGGGAGGTGCTAGAAATTTAGATGATACCGTGCAGATGACGTGATTCTGCCCTTTTCACCTAATCTAAGGTCATCGTAACCGTCAAACACTTCCTTACAGACTCACGACAGATGGCTCCCCACCCACTGCCCCCCGGCACCTGGGCCACCCCGCGGTCTCTGCCTGGTTTTCAGGCCTCCCCCTCGGGGTGTGTCCCAAGCTGTACC
>PVKZ01009102.1:0-12494 GCA_004027375.1 Macroglossus sobrinus
ATATTAGCTACGGAGACCAGACGAGGCGAGCATGAAGCAGGTGCAAACAGAGCGGGTGTAGACGGAGTGGGGATCGAGGGCCAGGTGGGCTCAGATGGATGCTTCTGGGTAAGAGGATGTGGGGGAGGCGGGGAGGCGGCTGGGTTCCGCTGGAAGCGTCTGAGTGGGCAGTGGGGGCGGCCGTCGAGACGGTCGCCACGGACGGGAGGCAGCACAGGGTGGGGCGGGGGAAGGGCTGAGACGGAGGTCCAGGCCCCACCTGGAGGACTGCGGCCTGCATGCGCTCAGGAAAGCCCTGCGCACTAAATCGTGAGGGCACTCGTTCAAGGGACAGAGGAGGGGGACAGTCGCGGGGGCGGGGCAGGAACTGGGGGTGCTAAATAAAAGAGCTCAACCCAGCATTTATCTGTTTCATGAGTTTCCACATTTGCTTAAAAACCAGCATCCCCCCGATGACCTTTTACGCAGGGGCCCCCACCCCTGGGCTGTGGACCGGCTCCGGTACTGGTCCGTGGCCTGTCAGGAACCGGGCCGCAGAGCAGGAGGCGAGCGGGCGGGGCTGCATCGTGTCTGCATCCGCTCCCCAGCGCCAGCGTCCCCGCCTCAGCGCCAGCTCAGCCCGTCAGGCACTGGATGCTCACGGGAGCCCCGGGCCCCGGAGCCACAGAGGCTGGGGACCGCTGGCCTACAGCACCCATCCCCGGCCCTGGCGTGGGCGGACTTCCCACTGCGTGTTGAAGTGGAAAGGTCGCACTGGGTAGTGCCAGGTTTTGTGATAGAAAGCCCCAAACAAGCCGCCTGGTTTGAGGCAGAATCCCGCCCAGCCTGGAAACGCGGATTTCTCCGCAAACCATGAGTGTAGCAGAAATCCCCGTCGCCTCTCCAGCTTCGCTCAGGTTCCCGGCCTCGTCTTCACTGAAGTGGGCGTAAGGCCCCGCCCTCCACGGAGCCCCCCACCCCGTGCCCTCAGGGGGCGGCTCCCCGCAGGCCTGCCGACCCCCGGTGCCGGCCTCACGCCGCCTACTCACAAAATGCCACCAAGCGCGCCTGCCACACGGCCTTTATTCACGGCTCCGTATGTCACCACGGAGATGGCTCTCGGCTCTCCTCACGTCCACCCCTATCAGCCCTTCATCTTGGACAATGATGGTGACAGATGGCTGAGCCCACGCGCTACAACTCACGACAAATGGCACTGTCACGATCGAGGGGCTGAGCGAATGCTCGAGCAGAAAGGGGTTGGGGGCGGGGGTGAGGGTCCTGAGTGAGGGTCTGGAGAGGCTGCCCGGCCCACGGGTGCGGGGGCCTGAGCGGCCCGGGTCCGCCCTCCTGTGTGCCCTGGAAACGGGCACCTAAGGCACAGCGGTGAAGGACGTGGCCGGCCCCGTCTGCCCTTGCCGGGGACACAGTGCAGCCGCGTTCCACAGAGAACAGCTGCTCGCACGCAAGTGAGCAGCACCCTGCTGGGGGGGCAGACGGGGCTTTCCCAGAAGGGGCCACCGCAGCGCTCTGCCCAGGGACCAGGCCCCCAAACAGCAGCCCGGGCCCCGCCAAGCCTCAGGGGCTGATAAGGCACAGAGTGGATGGAGGACAAGGTGCCAGCCCATTGAGGACGACAACTTTGGCTCATCAGACCCCGGCCGGAGGCAGGGCGCAGCGTCCAGCACGCAGGCAGGCAGGACTGGGGCACAGGGGCTGCAGACAGGCTCGGGACCCCGAGTGCCCGCAGCCCAGCCACTGCACCTGCCCTGCGTCCCCCCACGCACACACACACACACAGACACACACATGCACGCACGCACACACATGCACGCATGCACAGACACGCACATGCAAACACACAGATACATGCACGCGTGCACACAGACACACACGCACGTGCAAACACATAGACACACGCGCACGCGCGCACACACAGGCATGCGTGAACATACAGGCACACATGCATGCACACGTGCACACACACACAGGCACACGCGCGTCTGCAGAAGGCGGAGGTCGGCTTGCAGTGCCGCCGTCAGGACGGGTCGCGTGCTCAGCCCCAGGCCGGCGGCACAGGGCCCGGCCGGGCTCTGGACGGCGGGGTCCGCGTCTCGGGGCACGTCAGGCCGCGCCCAGGACCGCCGGGCCGGGGAGGTCCTTCACCTCTCCCACCTCGCTGAAGGGCTGCCCGCCCTGGCTGAAGGTCAGCTTGTAACGCAAGCGGACGGGCTCCTGGGTGAGGACACACGGGGGCTCCGTGGGGGCGACAGTCCAGCCCGGGGGAAAAGCCCCCCGCCCCGCGGGCACCAGGAGCAGTGTGCACGTCACCCCGACCATGATGGGGCGCCCCGGCCTGTCCCGGGGACTGCACACACCAGGGGGACCGGCACGAGGCCCGTGCATTCCCGGGGTGCCCGCTGCTCAGAGGCCGGCCGGGGCGGGCGGGCGGGTGGCCCTGCCTTTCCAGAGGACACATGCACTGGGGGGTTGTCCCTGCCCCGGTTCCCGTCACGAGGACCTGGTCACAGGGTGTCTCTCAGTGAGCCCCGGGGACAACAGGCTGGCAGAGGGGACGATGCGCCAGCGCTGCCAACCTCCCCGGACACGGCAGGGCCAGGCCCCGGCGCCCCTCCGCCCGCCTCCCACACCGCCTCCCGCATCGGGGGCCCGCACCCCCCGCCGCCGCAGACCCCGGGACGTACTCTGAGGGGGTTGTCGAGCAGCAGCACCTGCGAGATGACGGCGGGCGGCGTCAAGGGGCTGAACGCGGGAAGCTGGGAGCTGGACGCCGGCTGCAGCTTCACCCTCATTGCCTGTGGGCGGGGGCACACCTGAGGCCGGGGTCCCGGAATCCCCGGCAGCGCACCCACACGGTTCCCCGCTTACCTCGACCTGCTCTGAGTGACGGCCCTGCCCCGCGCACCTCACCAAGGGACAACGTCCCAGCACAGGCCCTGGGGTCACGGGGCCGGCAGTGGACACTCACCTTGGGCACAGCCACCTGCAGCACGACGTCCCGGACGGGCTGGGGGGCCGCGCTCGTCATGGTCAGCAGCAGCACCTGCACCCCGGGGTGGCCGGGGACCCCGGTCTGGGCCACGTGCAGCAGGACCCTGAAGCCGCTGCGGTCGCACACGACGAGGGGTGGCAGGCCACCTGCAGAGAGGGCACGCGCGTCACCCCCAGATGCCCCGGTGGCTCCCACGCCGCCCGAGCCCTCGTGCCGTCTGCTCGGACTCCCGACCCGCCACACCGACCCCGCCCACTGCCCACCGCCCACCGCCCTCGGCACACTGCCGCTTTGTGTCTTACAGGGACCCGAGTGATGGCACCCCCACAGAAATCCCAAAGGGCCTGGTACAACTGGGTTAAGAAACGACTCTCAATTAGGAAAAACAAACAAACGTGAAACTCCCATAAAAAGAAAGGAGGAGATGAGGCCATTTGCACGAACAAATCCTCAGAACCACAATTCGAGACCCCAGCCCCCATCAGAGCCGGCCTGCCAACACCCTTCAGTGTCGACCCACATGGCAAACGTCAAGAAAAACGTCAGCTAAGAGACGAGACGCCACCCCCTGTGCTCTGGCCCCAGGCCAAGTCCCCAGGCGTCACCCAAATCCAGAGCGGACAGGCGGGCGTCCAATAAAAGGATGGACACGGGTGACACGGCACTTACTGAGCCTGACGGAGTCCACAGGGACCGACACGTGGGCCAGGGGTGTGTCCTGCGAGGACGGGGACGGAGCCAGTGGGCCGGCGTCCCACGACCAGCCTGGGCACGACCTGGTGCCTGGCGCCCCCTCCCTGGGGACGCTTTTCTGCGGAACGTGGTTCCTGAAACGAAGAAGAGGAACCCGGACTGGCAAAGACGGCAGCGTCCCAGGGGTCCGTGTGAGGCTCCGGGGGGCACGGTGAGGGGGAAGGACACGAGTGCGTGTGCACAGTGGGAGTATGTGCACAGTGACAGCGTGTGCGCGAGTACGTGTGCACAGTGAGTGTATGCACAGTGAGCGTGTGCAGTGTGCGCGCACTGTGTGCGCAGTGAGCGTGTGTGCGCAGTGAGTGTGTGTGCGCAGTGAGCGTGTGTGCGCAGTGAGTGTGTGTGCGCAGTGAGCGTGTGTGCGCAGTGAGTGTGTGTGCGCAGTGTGTGCACAGTGACTGCGTGTGCGCAGTGTGCGCGCAGTGAGCGCGCAGTGAGCGTGTGTGCACAGTGAGCGTGTGTGCGCAGTGTGTGCGCAGTGAGCGTGTGTGCGCAGTGAGAGCGTGTGCACAGTGACTGCGTGTGCGCAGTGAGTGCAGAAAACAGCAAAGTGGGAACATGTGACATCTCTGGGGTGACAAGCAGAACTTGCGATGTTAACTAGTCCTCTACTGATCACATCTTGTTCATTTCAAATCGCACAGCGACCACGAGAAAAAGCCCAGCCCGCAAACCCCAAGCCCCGTCACCGAGTGCGACCCCCCTTCGACAAGGCCGTTTTCCGGGGTCCTGGCCGAGGCGAGCCCCGTCCCCGACAGCGATGAGCGTGAAGAGGAGGCGAGCACCCGCGAGGCCCCCGCGGCCCCGGGCAGTGACAGCCGCCCCACGCACTCCCCGCGCTCCGCCCCGGGACTCACGGCGGGCCGGCCGGGGGCTGCGGGCTGAGGAGGTCCAGCAGGCTGCTCTCCGCCGGGGGGCTCCAGGCGCGGGGGCTCTGCCTCTCCTGACGGCAGCCTG
Organism: Macroglossus sobrinus; assembly: GCA_004027375.1. Taxonomy (NCBI): domain Eukaryota; kingdom Metazoa; phylum Chordata; class Mammalia; order Chiroptera; family Pteropodidae; genus Macroglossus; species Macroglossus sobrinus. The sequence goes on from PVKZ01009102.1 coordinate 4,703, forward strand.
GGCCGGCACCCTGCCGAACCAGAGCGGCTGCCGTGAGGCCGCGTGTGACGGCCACGAGCCACGTGACGCCACGGCACTGCCCTCCCGACCCCACCAAAGCCCCCGCAGCCCGGGCGGACGACCCGCGCGCATGGCTCCAGCGAGTGGGGGACGGGGTGTCGTGGAAGAGGGCGGGGTGCCGGAGGCAGTGGGCGGCAGAGCTGAGGACCGGCTCTGGCCACCAAGGCCACCGGCGCCCCGAAGGCAGGCCCGCAGGCCCGGGGGCGCATCCTCACCTCGCGGGGAGCTGCAGCATCGCCGATGCCTGTGGGAGCAGAGGGAGAGGCGGCCTGTGAGCCAGCCCGTGTGGCCGGAGAGGGGGCCCTGCCTCTGTCCGAGGACGCGGACGGGGCCCAGACACGCACCGCCCCGTCACCCGGCTCCTCCACTGCAAACCCGAGGCCAGGCGCAGGGCGGGCCTGGCCCCGCCTCCCGTGCTCCCGGCCCCCTGAGCACGGGCCCCGCCCCCAAGGGGGCGAGCCCAGCTGTGCCCCTCCCCCAACACCCCCGCTCACCCAAGGCTGCCAGGTCCTGATGCAGCAAGGACGGCGTCTCGGTCCCCGCCTGCTGGGGCCCGTCGGCCCCCAGGTCAATCAGGCAGTCCCCCGCAGAGCCGGCCGGGGTCTGCGAGGCTGAGGACGGTCAGGGCGGTCAGCCCATGATCAGAGCGTGGCCTCCGGGTCAGACGGGGTACCTCGCCCCGCCCCGCCCCCCCAGAGCCCCCCACCCCAGCGGCTGGCATCTAGAACGTGAGGGAGCAGAGGTCCGCCTCCCTCCCGCCCGGCACTCGGGGCCCCCGACGGCCTGGGCGCCCTGCACGGCGGCAGAGCCGCCCCCTGCAGCCTGGAGCCCCCGGGGCTTCGTCAGATTCGCCTGCCGAGCTCGCACGGGGCGGAGCCCAGGCCCGGCTCCAGGCCGCCCGGACTCAGAAGGGCCCGGCCGGGGACCCGAGGACCTGCGTTTTTGGCAGGACTCCGGCCCTCAGCAGCCGGCCTGGCACCAGGGACCACGGGGAGGTCACGCCCGGCCGCGGCCCCCGCGGGCCAGCTCTCGTGAGGGGCGGAGCATGGCCTGGATGCAAACGGCCACCTGCTCCTGCCGACAGCCAAGCCGCGGCCCAGCCTGGCAGTCGGTTCACGACGGCACGCGTGACGGAGGCTGGGTGATAAGACCGCCTCCCCGGACAGGGAGAGAGGGCACGTGCCCCATTTCCGCCCTGCGGCCCGAACGCTCTGAGGCTCTTGCCGGGGACGTGCAGGCCGGCCCAGGCAGAGTGCAGGGACAGGCGCTCGGCACGTACCTCTGGAGGCGGGCACGGCGCCCGCCGCGTGGGCCCCCGCGTCCCCGGCGGTGACGCGGCCCTCCATCGCCTGCTTGTAGAGCAGCACGCCCTGGGTCAGCAGGTCGTTCGCCTGCAGGATCTCCGCTGCGGGGCGAGGGGGGAGAGGCCCGGGTTTGGTCTGCAAGCACGCCCGTCTGCGTGGGCCACCCCGCCGAGCGGCCGCCGCGCGGCTCTGCGCCAGGCCACGCGCCGGACCCCGCCCAGTCCCCGGCCCCGGACGGGGGCACGCAGAAAGGACCGCGCCCGTGCTGCGCCCTGGGCGCCCCGTGCCGAGCAGCGAGTGTTACCGAGGGCGTCGTCGTCGTCGGTGGTGTCGCTCGCCAGCCGGAAGAGGATGGGCCGCAGCTTCTCACAGCGCTCGTACACGACCTGCGAGACGGGCTCGGGGTCGGCACGGGCGCCCGGCCGGGCCGGGCCCTGGGCGTCCCCAGAGCACACGGCGCGGGCCCCAGGCCTCCCTCGCCAGGTGTCGGCACTGGCGCCCGGACGGGCTTTGGGCGCCCAGGTCTCCCCCTCCCGGCTGCGGTGGCTCTGCGCCCCCACGCTGTGCCGTGTGCAGAAGGAGCCCCGGAGGGAGGATGTGGGGACAGCACCGTCGCAGGGGGACGGCGAGCCGGCCGCACTCGGGGTCGGCTTCGGGAAGCCACTCGCCACGTTGACGTGCCGCGCTGCCCACGGCGGCTTTACCGGCCTCGCAGCCGCTCACTGTCGGGGCCGAGACTTTTGAAGCCCGCCACGCCGACCGCCCTGAGCTCTGCCGCGGCCTCACCACGAGGCACTAGCTTTGCAGCATCTGCCCAGCCCACGGCCACCGACCACCCTGAGCGCAGTCCCTCCGTCCACAGGGGACGGCCCGCGCGGCGTGCTCTAGAGCTCCACGCGATCCCGCCGTCGCTGCCCGGCCAGGTGGGCCCGTGAGCCCTGCTGGCCACCCGGGCTTTGCCCCAGGAGGGTGGCATCGGAAAAGGCTATCGATCTGGCTCCACCCGTGACACAGAGGTGACTCTGAGCCGGCCGGTGGCTCTCCCTCCAGTGCAGAAGCTGGGAAAGCAGGCACACCGCGGACATGGGCGCGGCCTGCAGAGGGCGGCAGAGAGCTGAGCCCCGAGGGACCGCGTGTCCTGCTCACGGCCACCTGCACGGCCACCTGCCCACGCCAGGCGGCGCCTCCTAGCTGTGACACCAAAGCAGCAGCAACAGAACAAAAGACGATAACCTGAACTTCAGAATTAAAAACTTTTGCTTCAAAACACGCTGTTGAAACAGTGAAAATACAGCCCACGTGACGGGAGGAAATTGATAAGGAATGTGTACCCAGGATAAAGAATTGTGCCGACTCAAAACTAGAGAGACGACCCAATTAAAAAATGGGCAAATGATATGAACAGACATCTCTCCAAAGACGACACACGTGTGGCCAGCAGACGTGAAGGACAGCTGAGCACCAGCCACCAGAGAACCACAGAACCACAGCGAGCAGACGGCTGCTAACGGGCCCCACACGGCCGGCGGCCGGCAGGGCATGAAGCACGGACCCCCGCACGTGTCCGGAGCGGCTGGAGACGGCACTGCGACCTGGCAGACGTGGCGCTGGCTCAGAGGAGCGGTTAGCACCCCGTCCACTCCCGGGGTACACCGGCAAGGTCAAAAGCTTGTTCCCACAGAAAGTTCGCACTCGTGCCCCTGACGTCACCCACGGTGACCGGAGCGAGAGCATGAAACCCTGCACAACTGGTGACAGCAGCTCAGCTCAGTCGCCCGGAGCTGTGCACACACCAGGGGCCGGCACCGGCTGACAGCGGCTCACCGCAGTGCACACGAGCGAGGACGCCATCGGCGTGAAGGAGGGACAGACTCGGTACAGGCCAGAGGGACCTCAAAATTATGCTGGGCGAGGGGGCGGGCCGACCCTACAGGGTCCAAGCTCCCACTGTCCACTGACACACGTCTAGGAAACACAAACGGACGGGCACATGCCATCCGACGGCCGCCGGGGGCGGGGAGGAGAGGGAGCGAGGGACACCCAGGCACCGAGGGCATCTGGGGGCGACGGACACACGCACTGTCCTGATCGCGCACTGTCCTGATCGTGACGACGGCCGTGAGGACGGACACGTGTCGAAACCCTCGACCACGCCTCCCACGTGTAGCCACCTCCCCCAGCCCCCCGCTGCTCCGCGCGTGGCCACCCCCCCAGCCCCCCGCTGCTCCGTGCGCGGGTACCTGCAGGGCCCCCTGGTCAGGCGGGGACGGGGCCGGGCCCGGCCCACGGTGGGCGCCCAGCATCGCCCGCAGCGCCGTCACGTGGCTGCGCACCTCCCCCACGGCGCTGGCCCTCCGGGACGCCTTCTCCGACCGCTCCTGCTCCTGTCGGGGCAGAGAACGGCCGTGAGGGGCGGAGGCCCTGGACAGAGCCGCGCTGGGGACAGCGGGGGCATCCGGACGCCACCGAGACACCGAGCGCACGGCAGCGTCCGTCCGGTGGGTGAGGACAGCGCGCAGGGCCCGGCGTCCCGGGGAGACCATGCCGCTGGGGACGGGCAACCCCCTCGTCCGTCCCACCTGCCTCGACGCGGGACACAGGCCTCCCACCCGGACTCTGCCGCACGGCGCCTGTCACCGGCACAGGAGCGTCTGAGACGCGCCAAGCACCCGACACAGGCGCTGGGGGCGTGTACCTCGGCTCAGCTCCTGCTCACAGCCGTGCACACACACACACACACACACACACAAACACGCACACATGCACACACACGCACACACGCACACACACATGCACGTGCACTGCCTGGCCGCACACGCTGGCCTGCGGGACGCGGGGCACGCCCACCTCCTTGACCAGGCTCTTGATCAGCCGGTTGGCGGCCTGCAGGTCCTCGGGGTGGCTGCTCTTCAGAAGCCTCGTCAGGAGCTGCAGCGGGAGCAGAGCGGGAGGCGCTCGGCCGTGCGTGTCGACGGCAGCAGCAGCGGCAGCGAGAGGAGCCAACGCCTTCCCCACGTGGCGTCCGGCAAACCCGCACAGTGGGGCGGGGCCGCAGGCATCAGGACAGCCCCACAGACCTGTGCTCACTGGGCCCGGAGCGGGAGGCCGCACCCCCCGGGGACGCCTGGCCCTGTCTGGGCACATGCTGGTTGGCACAGCTGGGGGCGCTGCTGGCACCTCGGGGGTCGACGCCAGCCCCGAGGCCCGAGGGCGTCCTCACCTTCGACTTCTCCTCGTCGGCGTCGAAGATGGGGCTCCTGGGCCAGGGCGGGGGCGGGGGCAGGATCCTGTCCGCGGGCAGCTTGGGGTCTTGCTTTACGATCCCTACACCGTGCGGTTCGGGGAGTTAAGAACCCAAGCGGGACCCTCCGCCAACCTGATGCCCCCCGGGGTGAACACTGCTGACCACCTTGGGGGGCAGGCCCCGCCCACGGCCCCACGGCCCCCGCGGAGTCCAGGGCACCCGCTCCCAGACGGGGCGTCAGAGCCGCGGTCACGGCCACCGGCCGAGCGAGAGCCCGTGACGGGGCATCGGTCTCCCACAAGGCCGGCTCCTTCCTCCGCGGGGCCCCAGACGAGGGCACGCGACCCCGGGTCGCACACGGAGAGGCGCGCCGCGCCCTCGGACCCTGGCAGGATGCCGGGCAGTGACGGGCTCCCCACGGGCAGCGGGCCCCAGGTGCCCGCGCAGGCGAGGGGGCGAGGAGGTGCGGGCCGCGGGGGGTGCGGGCGCACCTTGCTTCCGCAGCATCTGGTAGGCGTCGCGGATCTTGATGTCGTCCGGGAACCAGACCGTCCAGCTGAACAGCATCTCGACGACTCTCCCCTTGACCCTGTCCGTGGTCCAGGACCCCAGGTACTGGGGGGAGGGGGGGACGACAGCAGCTGGGGGGGAGCTGCACAGAACACGGGCCCGCACCGCGCGGGGCAGGGGGCCGGTCCGAGGAGTTCCAACTGCGGGGCGAGGGGCAGCCCGCCCGTGTGACGCACGCCGTGCCGGGGGCTGGGACGGGAGACGCCGCCCCCCGAGGCCAGCGACCGCGGTGCGCAGGCTCCGCGTGCAGGGTCCCCCCTCCGCCCCATGGGCCCCTGCGCTGGCGGCAGGAGTGCAGGCGCTGGGCGCCGGGGCGGGGCGGGCAGGCCAGGCCAGGCCCAGGACACCCACCTTCGGGGCCAGCACCTTGATGAGCTCGTTCAGGAAGCGGAACTTGGCCACCTCGCCGTGGAACTTCTCCCCGCAGTGGCTCACGCACGTCTCCAGCACCTGCGGACGCGGGGCGCCACGATTCGGGGCCTGGCAGCCCCGCCCCGGGGACCCGGGGCGGCGTCTTCCCAGACCGTGAGGACACCAAGTTTGAGAGGAGTGCCGACGTCGTCAGATTAAGAAACAAACACGTCTGTCCTTGCTGTGACGGGCCTGTGCCCAGGAAACCGCTCGGGGGGATGCGTCCCCTGAGGTGGCCCGTGGGGCGTGTGACAGAGACTCGTCGGGCACGTGGCACAGAGGCCGCGTGTGGCAGGCGAGGCCCAAGCCCGCGAAGCCACAGCCTCCCGCTGGCACCGAAGGGGCGCGTGTTCCCACACGGTCCGCCCCGTTCCCCCCGTCACACCAATCACCGTACCGACCCCGGGGACTCGGGCGAAGCCCTACGCTCACAGTTTGTCTTCGGAAGCAGGAGGTCCCTGCGACAACGGGCCACGACCGGGCGTGGGAGCCGCACGATGCCGGGCCTCGCCCCGGGCGGCTCCTCTGCCACCGGTCTGGGCCCTGCACCCCGACCTCGCCCGCCCTGGGCCACGAAGGCTGGACGGTGCAGGGCCTGCCCCGCCTCCCGCAGCGGGCTCGGGGCTGCCCTCCTGATCCAGGGGGCATCGGGGCCCAGGCTCCCCGCGGCCTGCTTCCCCGTGGGCGGCAAGCAGGACCCGCAGGCACCCCACACCGCGCGGAAACGGGGCGGGCCCGAGGCGGGGGGCCAGCTCACCGTCAGGGCGTGCAGCGCCTCCCTCTCCTGCGGGGACTGGATCTTGTGGGCCAGCAGCCAGGGCGCGTGCGTCGGGCTGCGGGGGACAGAGACACCTGGAACTCGCCTGCGCACAGAGCCCACCGGCCGGGCCGACCCCGCTCTGGCTCGGCCCCAGAACACAGGCGGGACGGGACGGGCACGCAGCCCGCGCACCGGCCACCGAAGGCGGCCAGCCCCTCCCGCCCTGCCCCGGCCAGCGCACCCCTGAAGCCGCAAACCCTGGAGGTCGCCTCCGCGTACTGCTCAGGGCACTGTTCAACTTTTTTAAAACGACTGCCGGTCACAAACTGCCTATTCTAACAACAACAACAAACCACGAATTTGCTATTTCTAGGAAACGATGCTGTCAGTGGGCGGGGAAGGGGAAGACACCCGAGAGAACGCCTCGCTGTTGCGACAGCCCCGAGAGAAATGGCCCCTGCGTAGCCGGAGGTGTCCCCAGGGCCGAGCGTGCGTGGGAGTCGCCTTACCCGTTGGGGTCGGTGTTCACCTGGTCGCAGAAGTTCTGGATGGCTGACCAGTCCTGTTCCGCTACGCTTGGGTCTGTGGCTTTATCTGCCAAGAAAATAAAAGCATTAAAGAAATCTTAATAAAAAACATGACATCTCCTTCCCCCAAAAAAGTATGACAGCCAAGGGCTGTGAAGACCTAGCACGCAGAGAGGCGAGAGGGACAGGACCGTGCCCGTGCTGCCACCGTCATCGGCACCGTGTCTGGCACACACGTGGCCTCACCCAGCACAGGCTGACAAAGGGGACAAGCCGGTCAGCTGACCAGCGCTGCCCGGGAAGGCTCCGCTCCCAGGGCAGGCGGCCTGCACGCGCCTGCTGTGCCCCGTCCGGCTCCCCCACCGCGGCCTGTGACGAGGACGGGCAGGGCCAGCACCCGGTGGCCCCGGGTAAGTTTCTCAGCTGTGACAGGAGGACGGAACACACCGCGAGCCTCCGGGTGGCTCCCCATGGCAGGGCCCCTACACGAAAGCCTCAGCGTGGACACCCACCCTGGCCATCCCGCTTGGGACGCCTCGCCACGCGTCACACCTCGTCCAGTCTGGGCAGGAACCTGCTCGCCCCCCTCCTCAGACGCTGTCGCACAGGGACCTCCCCGGGCGCAGTTCGAGGGCCGGTGCCCTGCATCCTCCTTGGTGAGCCAACACGCCCTCGCCTCCTGCCACTCGCCACTGAAGAGACTAAAGACACAGCGATGCTTCCTGCATGCCCCGTGCCCGACCTGTGCCCGGCGTGTGCCCCGTGCCCGGAGCTGCCCTGAGCGCTGGCGGCACCTCCGTCCCCGCCACTCGGCTCACAGACGTCTCACCACGGGGCTTTTCGTCGCCAATGCTCCTTCCTCATTCTGGTCCGCTCCTCAGCAGCAAAGCCACCTACCACTACAGCCCTCCCTGGG
>PVKZ01009103.1:0-11754 GCA_004027375.1 Macroglossus sobrinus
TTAGAAAGTATTTCAGGTTCCTAATCTTTATTCTGAATACTACCCATTGCAAGTTGAATCAATATTTTATATTTAAAAACTTTCATAAAACCTTACATTTCTTCATTTATTATTAGGTAGATGATGGGAAAAGCATACGGTATAAAGACCTCTATGCACTATTTGAGCAGATTCTGGAGAAGACCATGAGACTTGAGCAGCGTGATTGGAGTGAATCTCCAGTTAGAGTTTGGGTCAACACTTTTAAAGTGTTTTTAGATGAGTATATGAATGAATTCAAGACTTTGGATTGTGTACCCACCAAGGTAAATATGATAAATTTTGATTTCTAAAAAGATTTAATTATGAACTCTTCTTAAGAGTCTGTTTAGGACATCTGGTATTTGAGGAAAATTTACTGTGAACATGTCAATTTAACATTAATATTTAACTAAGTTTATTCTGCCTTGTAAGTTCATCAGACCATATTGTTTAAACCTTCTGAAATTAATACATTCTTCACTGAGGTAAAATATAGTGTTCTTCAGCTTTGATAGAGGTCAGCACGTGAATTTCCTTTTGTGAAACAGTTTTTAAAGATGTGATTCACTGTATCAGCTAGTGGTACAGCTTTGTGAGGACTGACAAATTATATTTCTCCATGAATTAGGTTTTAGGAAAATGTGTGTTTCTGGAAATCTTTATAACAATAATAATAACCTTTATTTATTGAGTGCCAGGAATTGTATGTACTAGATATTTGATATTTTATTTAATTTTTGCTTCAGCACTATTAAATAACTATTATGAAATTCATATTATAGAAGAGATAACAGGCCTTAAAGTTATCAATATGTTCCCTTTAAGTACTCCAGCTAAAATAATTAGCTATCTAATTACTAGGTATTAAGAATACTGTTAACTTTTTTGTTGATTATTTACATTTTAAATTATTCTAATTTATATGTATTTAGATTTATAAGCCATCTTAAGTCATATTTGAAGTAGTCAGATTATAAATAAATTCTTAAAAATTCTTCTATTCTAGATTTAGGTTTAAGGTTTTTATGTTATACAGAAGATTCTTACAAGGATTATACTGCCTTTGTTTATAATTTTAAAAGGTTAGGCTTAGATTGTTCTGTATTATGGTTATCAGGAAATGTCATATGTAAAAGAGATTTTCCATGTCCCAAATGATAGCATTTTATATTTAGCTCTGAGATAGAGAGTTTTCTGGAGCCAAAATATGGGAAGTGCAATCTTTAAAATTAATAATTATTTACTTAATGATTAAAATAAAATCACTTAAATTATTATGTGGTGTGGCTTCTAGACAGAACTGAGGTTTAAAAAGACAGGCTCTGAAGTATCCTTCCATTCTGCTTTTATGAGCACTATGTTTTGCCAAGCTTGAAAATTTCTCACATTTGCTTACCAGCACTTCATGTTTCCTATTGAATAATAAAAAACTGCTTATTCTATTACCTTTTAAGCAAAAGTCTCAGCATTTGTGGAGAAGAAAGTATGTTAGTTCTTGTTATATCACAACTTCTATATTTCTTTCCTACCAGGTACCAAAAACAGAAAGAAAGAAAAGAAGGAAAAAAGAAACTGATTTAGTAAGTCATAATCTCTTTTTATGCTAAAAGTAATTTTTAGACCAGCAGTCTAAAGTATATCATACAGTATTTCTGTGGATATATTTAAGGAATAAGTTTATCATCTGCCTAGAGTGTAATCATTTATGCCTTTACAAAAATTTAGAATGACAGATGTGTCTTGAATTTTGTAACTTGACTTGTTATTAATGGTGGCTTCCTATGAAGTTTATGGTAATTTGTTAAAATAGCAATAGAAAATATACAATAGCTATGTATATATATGTTTTACACCTTTCTAATATTCCTTGCAGGACTATTGGGTTGTTTCTTGTCTTCTGCTGTTATACACAATTATGGCACAATAAATAAGTGTGTGTGTGTGTGTGTGCGCGTGCATGTGTAGAGTAGAAAGAGATTCCTAGAATGGAATTAGATAATACTGGGTCATAGGTAAAATGTTATGTTATTGTTATGTTATTGATATATATTACTTCATTTCTCTCTAGGGGTATTCTCATTTTGTAGTTTCAACATTAATAAAATGGGTTGTTAAATTTTTAGAATTTTGTCAGTCTTATAGATAAGGAATATTGTATCTCCCTATAGTTTTAATTTGCTTTTCTCTTACAATCGATGAGTTAATCTCTTCTTATGCTTAAGTACCATTTGCATTTTTCCTCAAGGCCTGTATGTTTATATTCATTGCCCATATTGCTTTTGAGGCTTTGGTCTTTTTTTTTCTCAATTTCTAGAAATTTCATGTGTAGGGGAGATTACCTTTTGTCTGGGACATAAGTCAACTGTTTCTCAGTTTGTCAGTTTTCTTTTGAGCTGCTTTTTGAAGTTACTTGCTATAAAGAAGAATTTTACTTTTATGAAATTAGACTTACCAATCTTTCGTAGGTTCTGAATTTGGTTTCACAGACTTTACTCTACCTAATGATAAAAAAAAATTCTCAGCTTTTTCTTCTAATACTTTAATGGTCACATTTTTTAAATTTAAATTCTGATCTTTGTGGCGTTTATCCTGGTATATGGTATGAGATATGAGTCTATTTTTACTTCTCTAATCCAACATTATTTATTTAAAAGTCCATCTTTACCCATCTATTTTAAGGTGTTACCCTTTTTATATTCTAAATTTCCCTTTATGCTTGGATCTTTTTTATCTTGTTCCATTAGTTACCTGAATATTCATGAACCAATTCCACACTACTTTAATTATTAAGCTTTTATTATGTGTAATAATTAACAGGGCTAAATCCTCTCTAATTGCTTTTCCTTTTTTAGATCTCTTCTATTTTTACCTGTTCTTCCATATGAACTTTGAACTCAGTTGTCTAATTTGAGGAAGGAAAATCTACTAGTATTTCTTCTTAGGTGACCTTATATTTATAAATTAACAAAGAAGTGACATCTTTATGATTTTGAATCTTTTCATCATCTCGGGTCTATTTTTGTGTCCTTCATTAAGGTTTTAAAATTTTTATATGTAGATTTGTATTATTTAATATCTGTTGCTGGGTATTTTATCTCAGAGATAATCACTAGAGTTAATAGTTTAGTGTATAGCCTTCTATACTTTCTACTTACATAAACTCTAATCTAGTGGTTCTTGAAGTGTGATATGCAGGACATTTTTAGGGATTTTGCAAGATCAAAACTATTTTCATGATAATAATAGCATTATTTTTTTTTTTTCACTGATTTGACATAAAAGCAGTCATGGGTAAAACTATTGACAGCTTAGCACAAATACAAAGCATTTTGCTCCAAATGGGAATGGGAAGTATGTAAATGATGGTTTTCTCAAAAAAAAAAAAAATAACATGTACAATTGAATAGTAAACTGATCTAGCCTTTAAAAAATTGTGACAAAATCCATGTAAGATAAAATTCACCATTTTAACCATATAAAGTATACAATTTAGTGTGGTTTAGTATACAGTCATGTGTCACATTCAGAAATTTCAGTCAGTCATAACCACATATACAATGGTGGTCCCATAAGATTATAATGGAGCTGAAAATTTCCTATCACCTAGTGACATCATAGTTTCCATAATGTCATAGTGCAACCCTTTACTCACATGTTTGTGGTGATGCTGGTATAAACACACCTACTGTACTTCTAGTTGTATAAAACTGTAGAACATACAATTGTGTACAGTATATAATACTTTATAAGATCATAAACAACTGTTAGTGATTTATGTATATACTTTGTTCTTTATTGTTATTTTATTCTCTCTACTTATACAAAAAAAAGCTATAAAGTATGCCATGCCTCATCTTGTGTTTACTGCATCCCTTGATTGCATAATTTTATCTTGTGCTTGATTTAATCTCATTGTTTTATAAATTTAGTGTAGCCTGAGTTTACAGCATTTATAAAGTTTACCGTAGTGTACAGTAATGTCCTAGGTTTTGACATTCACTCACTACTCTCACTCACTCACTCACTTACAGCAACTCTTAGTACAGCAAGCTCCATTCATAGTAAGTGCCCTATATAGGCATACCATTTTTTATCTTTTATTTTATTTTTACTGTACCTTTTTTGTGTTTATATATGTTTAGATACATAAATACTTAACACTGTTACAGTTGCCTACAGTATTCACTACAGTAACATGCTGTATAGATTTGTAGCCTAGGAGCAATAGGCTATAACATATAGCCTAGATATGTAGTAGGCTATACTATTTAGGTTTGTGTAAGTGTTCGCTATGATGTTCACACAACAAAATAATCACCTAACAATACATTTCTCCAAACATATCCCTGTCTTGAGCAGCATATGACTGTATTCACTACGTTGGGAAGCTATCACTACTATATAATTCCAGAACACTTTCATCACTCCCAAAAGAAACTCCATACTCATTGAGCAGTTACTCCTCATTCTTTTTCCTCCCAGTTCTGAAAACTACTAATTTACTTCTCGTTTCTAAGGATTTGCCTATTATGGACATTTCGTATTGATAAAAATATTTATACAATATTGGCCTTTAGTTTAGTGTCCATCTTCTTTCATTTACCATAATGTTTTCAAAGTTCATCCGTGTCAAAACATATATTGTACTTCATCTCTTCTATAGCCAAATAATGTTCCAGTGTATAGATATACTACATTTTGTTATCCATTCATCAGTTTATAGACTTTTGGGGTTTTTTTTTTTTGGCTATTATGAGTAATACTACTATGAATATTAGTATATAAGTTTTTAAGTCAACATGTATCTCTAAGCTGCATTTTTATAGAAATCACTTTTACTTTATTAACAAGCTACACTTATTTAGATTTTGGTATTTGGCAGACATTTTCCGAAAATTAACAAAATGACCCTGTTACTTCAAAGTTAACACTTAACAATGTTTGTTACAGTGGTAAACTTTGAGCTTTCAAGCAAAAATTACAATTGTGGAAAACTGCCACTGTGAGTATGACAACTTTCCAGTAAAGAGTTTTCTGATGAGATTGGTGGCAGTATGAAGGGATTTGACCTTTTGATAGTGTATAATATGTCAGCATTTTGGAAGGGCTGCAGAACTCACTGAGTGAACCAGTATTCTCCAAATGACCGATGTGTAATACTATAAAATCATATATAGGTAAAATGTCCATTTAAAGTGCAAGATAAACCAAAAGGTTTTTAAAAAGAGCTTTGTTGAGGTAAATTTGCTTACAGTGTAATTTGTCACTTCTAAGTGGACAGTTCAGTGATTTTCAGTGTATTTATGCAGTTGTAACTTTACCTCAATTGAATTTTAGAACATTTAACATTGCTCCAAGAGAATTTTTTGTGCCAGTTTACAGTCATTATCCTTTACCTTTCCCAGCCTCTGGTAACTACTAATCTACTTTTGTTTTTTATATTATTGCACTTCATATGAGTAGAATTATACAATGTGTGATCTTTTGCATATGCTATTTAGCATACTGTTTTGTGGTCTCATTCAATATAGCTGTTAATGTGTTTGTAGCATTGCTTTCTGATTTTCATGTAAGTTGGTCTTGTTTCTCTACTAGATTGTTAACTTTTTGAAAGTAGGGAACATATATTTTACTTTCATATTATATCTTAGAAGATCATAATTTTCCCCTTGGAATAAGTGCTCAGTAAAGACTTAACAAGAGACTGAAGGATTTCCCATTGGCTGACCAACGTTTACTGTCTCGGCTTTAACATAAATAGCTATGTTGTTTTTCATTCAGGTGGAAGAGCACAATGGTCACATCTTTAAGGCCACCCAGTATAGCATCCCTACATATTGTGAGTACTGTTCTTCATTGATATGGATAATGGACAGAGCCTCTGTTTGCAAATGTAAGTATTAGAGATCTTTGAGGAATTTTTTTGTTAACCACTTGACATTTCTATTTCCCCAAGTTTTCTAATATATTCTTTAACATAAAAGAAAATTTCACATTTCCTGATTCTTTAACCTCATCTCTTTTTCACCTACTCTTTGTAGCCAAACCAAATATTTTGTTGTTTTTAGTCACTCTACTTTCAGCTCACTCTATCTGAAATGCTCTTCTCCCAGATGTTAGTAAGACTCTCTATTTCAGTTAATTCATGTCTCTACTCAAATGTTACCTCTTAGAGAGCTCTTCTCTCTCTTATCTAAAATGCTTCTCTGTCTCCCAATTTTTTGTCCCCTTAGTCAGCTTTGAAAATCTTTATACCACTTATCACCACCCAAAATTAAGTATTCATTTGTTTTCTTGTTTGTCAGTTTGCCCCATTAGAGTGTATGCTATATAAGGTCAGGAAACTTATCTCTTTCTTCTGTATCCACCAGTGCCTAGAACAGTTCTGGCATATTCTAAGTTTTAATATTTGTTGAGTAGATGGACCTATATATTAATGGATTAATTATGAATAAATTCTTAGATTATAACCAAACAGATACTTTGATACTTTTTTTTCTACTGTAATTCTTTCATCAGAATATATAAATCCTAGAATGTCAGTAGAGATTTTTTGTGGACCAGCTTGGTTCTAGCTTACAGAGAACCATTAGCTTCCATTCCAGTTACTCCATGCATTTACTCTGGTGCTTTCAGTAATATTGTGAGAGTTTATTTATTAGTGGGCTAGAATTGAATGAAAGAAATATTAGGAAGGGTTGGGTCTAGTATGGCAACAAGGATAAAAGTCATTTTCACCATAGCAAAATCACTATTGCTGGATATGTTCACTTGTTCTATGATTCAGTAATTGTTTTTCTTTTGTTTTATTATCAGTAGTTTAAAAAATTAGAGTGGAATAGGAACTAGTTTGCTATGTTCTTGACTGTTTAAATCTGATTTCTGTAGGTTTGGTATAATCTTCTATGATTTGAGACTGAAAAATGTAAAGAATATGCATTTTTATGATGGGTGGATTTGGTTTGATTTCTTAGTACAATTATTATCTTTCTTTTTAATTATACTAATAATTTCACCAGTATAATTATATAGCCTCCTCTACTTGATCTTGGCATTAAAAACCCAAGTTATACTATAGAAAGCGAAGGATACTCAGGTCTTGATATACAGGAGCCAGAGCTCGTATAGCAAAATGACACAGGCCAAGTGTGTTCTCAGTGTCTTCCTCTCAGTGTATCTCTTTCCAACTACCAGCTGCCTAGACACCCTGTTATCTCCTGTTCCAAGAAATTATTTTGCTCTGAACCTTTTCTTTACCTCATCTTCCCTGTCACAAATTATATTCTTTATGTTCTGGTTCTTGAGAGCTCTACTCTGGAGCTCTAATATAATAAGTAAAGTCTTTCTTATCTCTTAATGTGCTATCCAATTTCTTCTTATTTCAGTAGGGGTCTTTGGCAGTAATGCCTTCTCTACCCATTAGAATGATTCCTTGTAGGTATTTATGGCATTTTAACAGATTGTAGAGCAGATAAGTGAGGGGAGCATGAACACTAATTTGGCAGAGGCAGGGAAGAAGGGCAGTTAGTCTTAAAAGAATGAAAAAAATTTTTATAGACATTAGTTAGATTAGAAGTTTTCAACTTCATATTTCCAAGTAGAATGGGTTCAATAAATTAATTAAATTAAAAAAAAAAGATTGGTTAGATTTTTTTTCATTCTAATACCATGCAAAGTTGTATATGTATTATAGCAGTCTCAAATTTAAAGAAGAAAATTAAATCAAAAATAAACTTGTGAACTTAAGTTCTTGTCATTGATGTACAGACTTCTAAAAGTTCTGCATTCTTAACATGTTTTTTAGTATGCAAGTATGCTTGCCATAAGAAATGCTGTCTGAAAACCACAGCCAAGTGCTCTAAAAAGGTAAGTTATCACCTATGAGTAATAATTGAGAGATCTGTTGGTCTTTTGTGCTTCATGGAAAGAAATCAAGGCCTCTTTGATAACTTTATAGAGCAGTGGTTTTCAAACTTTTGACCACAGTAAGAAATATATTTTAGGTCATGATCCAGCATACACATGTGGAGGGCTGTGTATATATTAACTGAACTGATTGTACTAGAACTATATCTCTTTACTAAATGGGAGCTACTAAACTGATTTGACAACCAACAGTTTATTAAAACACTGCTTTTAAAAGTTTTTTACTTCATTAAGCACTCATTAGTCTTTTTATTATCTTGAAAGTGGTAGACTACAATTAAAGACTTTAACATGAATGGCAAAATGTACTGCATAGTTGTTTTTTATAATTATTATCTCTGCTTGGGTACACAGAGATCTAAAAGATACTGAACATGTACTTTGGTACCTTATGCTTCAAGGAAGCAACCATTTTTGAAAGATTTTGGGCTTTTGTTGATGTATAATCACAGTTTCCTACTTATTAGTCACATGGACAATTATAATAATACTATGCATATCTAAACTATAATATAAATGTGTGTGCATGTTGTTTATAGCCCATGTATAAAATTTGCATGCATTCCATGACAAATCATGGCAAAATACAAAGAGAAATTTGATTCAAGGCTTAAAATACAATGAAGGTGGGACATTTACTTCCAGCTAAGATGGATTAGCTTGTGACAGACTTAATACTCATGCTGAGGATAACTGACAAAAGTCTGTTGCCAAGCATCAGAGAGCTGCCTAGGCAACTGGACCTTAGGGGCCTAGATCCTAGAGAAAAGAGAATTGTGGAGTGGTGAATCTATATCTGTGAGATGTTTTTTTCCTTGTGGGAAGTTGGCAACTTTTTTATAGGTCAGGAAACCAAGATTCTGGGCAGAGGGCCACATTTAAGAGTCAGAGAAGTCAGCAGAGTTTTTAGGAGTCTCATAGGGCTATAGGAACAAAAGTTGGAGTCTAGGATTGCCAGGACTTGAAGGACCATGACCCAGACATAAAAAAAGTGAGCCTGAAACCCAGAGGTTTTGTCCTCAAAGTATTTTATGAATTCTTAAGCTATATAGGGAAAAACACTGAGAAGCTAAACAGAAAAGCATATTAGAGTTTTCTGCAATCTCACAGTGCAGAGAAAATTTAGAATTATATGATCTACCTTCAGAGAGGATCCCTAGTCAAAACTCTACTCTCAGAACTCTGAAGAGCTATACCCTAGTAAAGGGGGTGAAGCACTGATAGACTGGGCTTTATAAAAATTGAAAACATGCTTTGGGGCAGTTCTTGATTGGATTAAGACTATCTGTTTCTTATTCTAGCTGCCCACCAGAGAAAATAGGGTAAATTCTCTCTAAAGAGAGATTATATCAATCAGAGCCTTTATAATTTTTTCCTATATAATATCAGTCATTGAGAAATGAGACTAACAAAAAATAGATAATATCAATAGATTCATAGATGACTCAGTAACTGAATTGTCAGACATGTACTTTAAAATTGTTTTAATTGATATGTTCAAATAATAGATTAAAATATAAGAAATTTTCTTTATAAAAAATGGAAGTATATGTACATATATGTGTGCATGTGTATATAGACATATATATGGAGAGAGAGTATGTCAAATGGAAATTCTAAAAATAAAAACTGCAACTGAAATTATAAACTCAGAAGATGGGTTTAACAACCTATTGGCCATAGAAGAGAAGATTGGAGTCCAGGCAGAAAGGGATAATGGCTAACACAATAAGTCACACTTTTAACTACCTAAAAGTGTAATAAATACAAAGAAAACCATACCAGATACACAATGATCTAAATTACAGAAAAAGAAAATTTCTTAAAAGCAATCAGAGGAAGAAAAGAATAAACATTACCTAAAGGAGCAGTAAAAAGACTGACAACTAACATCTTAGCTGAAATGATGGAAGTCAAAAGACGGTAGCTTGACATATTTACAGTGTTACAAGAAAAGACAGCTGATAAAGAATTGTATATCTAGTGACAGTAGCCTTCAAAAGTGAAAATGATGTGAAGACCTTTCCAGATTAACAAAAACTCAGAATTTGTCACCAGCAGACCTACACGAAAAGAAATAATAGAAAAGGTTATCCAGGTGGAGGAAAATGATCTCAGATGCAAAGAAATACAGTAAGGAATGAAGAACAATGGATAGAGTAAGTAATATGTGTAAATATAAATGAATATTTTTTAAAAATGCAATAATAACGTCTTGTGGGCCTTAAAATGTAGAGAGAATTAAGATGCATGAGCTTTATGTTTGCTGCCTGAACACAGGTGTCATGAAAACTATCACTAAATCTAAGCAAAAATGGGAAAGAAAAATCTCATATCAGTATTAGCACTGGACGTGTTGATTCTGGCAATCTACCACTGCTGGTCATCTGATCCACAGATGTGATAGAATTGAAAAAAAAAACATTGAAAATTTGAGAAAGAGGCTTCTGAGATAGGAAAGAGCTTCTTTAAGTATGCCTGGGTCTTGCAGATATTTCTCTTAAGGGGCCCACATATGCACTTACTTGTTGATGGACTCACTCACTCTGAGCTCCAGTGCTGGAGCAGTAGCTAAAAAGCCCCAAGGATATCTGGGAATGAAATGAGTTGTCTGGCTTCAAGGTAAGGGCTGAAGTGGCAGCTTTCTCCCAGACACAAGTACTGGCACAGGGCATTCCTTTTTTGAGGCATCCCCCACCCAACTTGGAGACCCAGGTAACTACTATATCTGAGTTTCCAGCAGCGTAGCTAATGCTGGTCACCTTACCCTGGTAATTTTCTGAGACCCGCCCCCAACCCAACATGTAGACCCAGCCAAGCTGCTTCCAGTGCATTTTCCATACAAATTGCCTGCCTTGGCTTGTGCTGTGGACTTTTCTAAAATCTCTCAAAAGTTCACAAAACTTAAACAAGTACCATCTGACCTTGGCATGCCCTGTACCTCTCTCTAAGCAACCTCAAGTCTGGCACTATTGGCAGCCAGCCTCAGTTTGCAGCTTGGCCACTTGGGGCACATCTAAGCATGGCATGGATGGCGGCGATCTGCAGATTGCTTGGTGGCTCATATCAGGTGGCCCCGGAAAGGGCACAGGCTGCAGCTGAACTTGGCCTGTGACAGGGCTACTCCTAGGAGGCTCAGCTCTCATGGCCAGGGTCTGGCTTTGGTTTGAGCTAGAGCACAACCTGAGGTTACATCTTGAGATGCCACACCTAAAGGGCAGACAGGCCAGGCCCCTAGAGCCCTGCTAAAGTGAATCCTGCTCTGTAGGATCAGCCTCTGAACAACAGCTCCTCCACTATCATGGCCATTCATCATAATCAGTCAGCCCAAGGATCAGTTTCTCCCACTGATGAGCAAACAGCAACGAGGGCTCAACTATAACAGGAGTACACACACAACTCATACAAGGAACATACTGGGAGACTCTGGCTCACATGACCAGGGAAGACTGTGCCATTGGACCCCACAACACACCCTACTACATAAGGCCACTCTACTAAGACCAGGATACATAACAGTCCTATCTAATACATAGAAATAAACACAAGAAGGCAGCCAAAAGGGAAGACAAAAAAGCGTGTCCCAAACGAAAGAATAGAACAAAGCTCCAGAAAAAGAACTAAACAAAATGGAGACCAACAATCTACCAGATGAAAACTTCAAAACATTTTGTTAAAAGGATGCTCAGTGAACTTAGGGGAAGGGTAGAGGAACTCAGATCTTTAACAAAGAGATAGAAAACATAAAAGTAGAGATAGGAAACATAAAAGAGAACCAGTTAGAAATGAAGATACAATAACTGAAAC
>PVKZ01009104.1:0-12440 GCA_004027375.1 Macroglossus sobrinus
GAGAGAGGGAGGGAGAGTGAGGGAGAGGGAGAGAGCGCATGCGTGTGAGCGAGCTCAGAACCTCCAGGTGGGGCCTCCACCTGACTCACCAGAAGTGATTTCTGTAACTGGGGGAAAGTGGAAACCGCCTCCCAAGGCCATGTTGTCATTTGATCCCGGCTCTGCGTCCTCCCCACCTCCGTGTTCCTCCTCCCGTCCCCTCCTTACTCTCCAGTGCACAGAAGAAACCGCAGAGAACTGTCCTTCTCTGGAGCATTTGAGACCTTGATCCCCGGCCCAGGTTGGCCCAGGTCGTCGGTGTGGCTCAAAGAAACTCTTAATAAAAAATTCTCTGCGGGTCTGGACGTGTCTTACGTAAACAGGAGCCACATTCCCCAGACACGGGGACGCTGCCCCTTACACGTGGCGATGCCGTCTGCCTTCGCCGACCGACGACTGTCCCCGTGCTCCCGGACAGGCGACCCTGTGTGAGTCTCTGAAGCAAATCGTGGGTCCCACGGACATTTCTCCAGCACGGAACGTCAAAGCAACGGTTCTGGTGGGGAACACTGCGACGTCACGTTCAATTTCAGTAAGCTCACCTCAACTTCAGTAACTGTGTCCAGTGCCTCCTCCCCCCAAAATCCTCGGCCGATCGACTGGCCTGTGCCGTGCTTCTCATCTGTGTCTTCTTTGTCATTTTGCACAATCAATTCATTCCTCTTTCACCTAAAACCTTGGACCCTTTGATCAGAGATCAGAGGCCTGCAAAAGCCACACTCATGCTGGCCACGTGATCAAGAAGCCATCCACACGACGTGTCTGTTCCCCTCACGGAGGCGAGCAGGCCGACTCAGCTGGGATGCCATCCCCACCCCCCTGCCCCCCCGTGCCTCGGGTCCCAAAACCGTTAACGAAGGGAGGTGAAGGACCAACCCTAATGCAAAGTGAGGTGCCAGATTTCAAGGCGTGGCCCCCGGGAACTGAGGTGCAGAAACCATTCCCCTAACATACAACGCACAGGAAAACCTTGCCACGTCACGAAAACGGTCCTTACGGAAACCGAAATGCGTGACTGAGTTTTGTGCCGTCAGGAGTCGTCCGACAAAGCCTTGAAAATGAACAGATCAAAAGACAATCCCCCAGTATCTATCGATGCTGTAGGGATGTGGACACCTGTATTGGGAGATCGATGAGCACACAGGTGAACTTTTGTCCTATGCACGATGGCGACACAAAATGTTCTTTCTGCTACATTCTGGCGTCGTCCCTGCTTTACCTTTGTTAGACATTTAATTCCCACTGGAACCCCCAGGAAATATGCACTACTGTTACTAATAAAACCAAGGTGAGGCTTGGCCAAGGTCATTGCCAGCAAGAACAGCAGACGTGGGACTCAGGTCCCAACTCCGCAGGTCACATGCTTGCTTACCTACCCAGTGAAACGGCAAACAATTCCACTTAAGACTTCCAAAGTTACAACTCAGATACAAAATAAGGGGACTCCCTTGCAATAAGATACAGTAACTACAACGCTAAAGTGGTCCTCATGCTCATCTTCCCTTCCCACTAGGACTGCACCGTTCACAGGCAGAGTGTCAGGCTCCGCCTCCTGGGGACACTCAGCCCGCAGCAGGCCAACCCGAGCAGTGGGGAAGCCAACAACGGTGCTGGAAACCTTGGAAGAGGTGACAGCTTAGTGCAGCACGAATACCAGGCACGGGCCTCCGGGAGCACAGCCCGTGTCCCCTTTCGGGGAGATAGACAGGCTGGATGACACTTGGGCCATCACCCCTGGAAACACTCCTGACAGAAGTCTGGAGCATCACCACTAGCAGAGGGCAGAGCAGGTATCACTCACGACATCCTCTCCTGTGCGCTGGTGACCAATGCGTGGGAGCGTCCCGTTTGGCACGCAGTCCCCCAGGGCGGGCCCCAAGGTGGTGGGGCAACCACATCCCTGCCACGCGTGGCTGCCACGGAGGCAGCCAGGCTGGCCTCGGCACTGCTGCCCAGAGCCCATCAGGGAAGGTTCTAGAAGGGCGCCACCAGCCCAGGGGGCTTCCCTGACGCCTGCACGTGGCTCCTCGCGGGTCCCTCCATGTTCTTCAGTATTTAGCATTCCTTCCACGAGGCAGCCGATTAGGACGAGAAGTCACGTGCGGGCAAAAAGGGGCAGTGACGGCCAGAAATGAAGCAACAGCCCCTCTGCTGGTGTGCGGGCGCACGTCCTCCTGGGCGCAATCCGTGAGCCCTGCCGTCAACCCCGGGCACGTGCCGTGTGACACTAGCAAGTGCGCTCTTGGGGTTTGGCAGCCACTGTGTCTACACATCCCAACGGTTATTTCCTGCTCGTGATAGTAGGGGCATCTTCGCAGCAAGACGGGGAGACTCGAAACTCAACTCGCTGTTTCTGGGGAGGCTTCGTGTCCTAGGGGGTGCAGGAACGTTCACCTACAAAAGGTGGTCACTCGAATTCACGACCGAGCAGTCAACAACAGTTGGCGTTATTTAAAACTGGCCACGTGGCGAATTTCCTGCAGAGAACTTATCTTACAAATACACCATTTCTATTTACAGAGTGAATGTGTTGAGTCAAGGCGGGTTATAAAGAGAATTCTGAATCATGACACTTTTATTTTTATAGCTCTCAAGAAACGACACAGCAACTGCCGGCCCACATGCTACGCAAATGAAGCAAACTCAGATTCGAGCCTGACGTCGTACGTTGACAAGTACCGGGCGATCAGATAGACAGAGAGAAATGCGGTCTTCGCAAGCATCGGGGAGAGGTCACTGAGGGTCACGTTCTCATGAAGGACAAAGACCATCTTGGCGACCAGCGCTGCCTACTTGGGCCCATGCAGAAGAAACACCTTCCTTGCCCAGGGCCCCAGGAGCAGAACTGCAGGCTGCTGGGGGCGGGGGAGGGGCGTGTGCCCGCCCGAACAGGTCCCTGAACCTCTCCTCATCCCCAGGGTGCTGGTCCCACACATGGGGGTGCCCCATATCCCCCTTTGCACCTGGAAATGCAATGAACTTGTCAAAGCACACCTTCCGCCCTGGGGACAGCAGGGTGCTGTCACGTCCATCGAAGCTGCCCACAGCCATGGCGCTGTTTTGCCAGAACCTGGATTCACCTCAAACCCTCGACACGACACTCCCATCTGGCCTCTCATTGGGTCCCCGTGACAGAAAGAGTGACAGGTGTCAGAGGCACGGCTTCCCAGTGAGGAACTGGAAGCCAAGACACGTGTATGGCTGATTCAGCATCATGGCCAGCGGGCAGAGGGGTGGGTGATGCCAACACCCCACCCCGGCCCTCTGCCTGCACGGCGGCCTGGGGAAGCAGCCAGAAAAAGGAGGGAGCCCAGGCTTCGGGGTGTGTGTGTGTGTGTGTGTGTGTGTGTGTGTGTGTGTGTCTCCTTGACTTACAATGGGGTTACACCCCAATAAGCCCATCATTCCGTTGAAACTATCGTTAAGTCCAAAATGCATTTAATATGCTGAACCCACTGAACATCAGAGCTTACTGAGCTGAGCCTGCTTTCCACATGCCCAGAGCACAATGTCCAAACAACGCTGGGGACACGTGGGGTGTTGACATTCACAGAGCTTTCCCCCAGGGCCTCATAACTCCAAGTGCTGAAGGCGGAGCCTGTGGGGGATCAAAAGACTCAGGGATACACAGGAAAGCCAGGACCGGTGGGAGGAGGGGTCGCTGACCCCTTGATGTGGGGAAGGAACAAATCTGCTGGCCTCTAGTCCACACACCCCTGACCACTAACTAGAGCAACCTGCCCCGAGGGGTCCCAACAGCTCCCTCTGCTTCCTGCTTCCCTCCCACGGACTTCCTGTGCCCCAGACAACCCCCCACCCCACCCTTAGGGGGCTCAAGCATTCTGCTCTGGCTCATGGGAACAGGGAGGAGCCCTCTGGGGAGAACAGCAGGTGGAGGGAGCTTAGCAGCCGTTCTGGAAGAATCCAGGACGAACAAACCTCAGGTTTCGGGGATGGATGGGTGGGTGACCCACCCGTGGGCAGTCCAGGAGATTCCTTT
Source organism: Macroglossus sobrinus (assembly GCA_004027375.1). Lineage (NCBI taxonomy): Eukaryota > Metazoa > Chordata > Mammalia > Chiroptera > Pteropodidae > Macroglossus > Macroglossus sobrinus. Next base: position 4,040 of record PVKZ01009104.1, read on the forward strand.
CTGGTTTACAATTAGCCTAGAACCCTGTGCAACCACCCTACCCTACAACGGGGGTGGTTGAGGCCCCACTCAGCAGCATGTCAATCATTAACCTCCCAGAGCAGTCCAACACAGTAAGAACAGGCCACACAAAAGAAAAGTTGGCCACGTGTGGAACGGAGGCTCCCAGTCATGGTACTCCCAAAAGGTCAAGTTGTCCTCAGTCCACCGCCTGCTGGGAACACAAGGTCCACCTACTATTTGCTTAGGGTAGACCGTGGAGATCACAGAGGGCAACAAAATGTTACAAAATGTTACAATGCAACGAGCAAAAAAGTATCATTACTTGTGTTAAGTAACAAGGTTTGTTTGTTTTTTCTAAAAAGCATGCCCTACAGTCTAGACTAGAATTTCTAGAGTTACCAGCGTCCCTGTGAACAGCGGTGGCTTCTGGAGAGGGCCAGCTCTGCCCAGGACTCTCCTATGCACCCCCACTGCCCTCTGTCCCCAGAGCCTGTCTTATTTTTAAAACAGAAAGGTCCTCGCTGGACGTGAACCTGGCTCCAGCCGCAAACTAAAGGCCTCGTTCAAGCATGAGGCGTGTGATCTCTGAAACGCACTGGGAACACGCTAGAGCTTGAGCCACACAGTTGGATTCTCAAAAGCACCCATTCTCCCGGAATCCCATCCAGTCCAGGCTCCCACCGGCAAGGGCACGCCGGCCTGCCAATAATAACCAGCAGAGTGACTAAACATTTTTTTTTCCAACAAAGGGGAAAAAAAGAACAACAACAAAAAAAGGGTGCTCGCGATCAAAGTACAGAAGCAGCCGCGGGGCCGGCGCGGGCGCGCGTTTCCGCCTCCCACCTTCCCACCGCCCGGGGCAGCTCCGGCTGCGTCTGAACAGCCCGCTGGGAACGCGACCGCGCGCGCTCCGCCCCCTCCCTCCCCCACCGCGCGCGCGCGCGGCGGTCACGTGACGGCTGCGAAAAGTAGGGGAAAGGTTACCGCGAGCCCCGCCCCCGCCCTGGCGCGCCCCGGCCGCTCAGATCCTGTTCCACCGGCAGTGCCCGGAGAGACCTTCCGGAGCCAGCTGGCGCGCGTCGCCAGCCCTGCCACCCCGGCGACAGAGTATGCGAAACGCAGCGCCTCTTCGTGGGAAGGAGGCCGAGTTCTGCGTGGGCGACCTGGGGCGGGGGGCAAGTTAAGGGCTCAGTGCGCCGGGTGACGTCACACAGCAGAAACCGAGCAGCACCTCGTCGTCCCCGGGAGCCCGAGGCGCGTCCGAAAGGGGCTCGCTGCGGACGCCCAGGGGGGAAACGAACGGTGTTTCTATGAATGGGCACGCGGGGCTGGCGTCGCGTCAGCGCGGGCCCCGGCCTGCCCGCTCGGTGACCACTGGGCCCTGGCTAGGGCCAAGGGCCGCAGCGACGCCAAGTTTCTTCCCGGCATCTCCGGGTTGGGCCGCCTGTTTTCAGAACAAACTCGAAAGATTATTTTAGCCTGTGCAGGATGCCAGGTTCTGCCACTCGGATACAAAGTATGCGCGCTCCTAGAGACGGCCCGGGTTTGTCTGATGTTCCAGCAGCTGTTCGGCTGGGGATCAGCGCGCAAGGTCAGGTCTTAGCCACTGCAGCATAGGAAGGAAACCGGTGATTTGCATACGAAAAAGAGCCCGCGGGGCGCACAGAACGCTCCAAACGCGGCGTTCGGTTCCTGTCACACACACTCCCTCGCTCCGCGACTAGGATTATCAGCATTAATGCCCTCCTATTTACGCCAGGCTCACTGCAAATCGCCTTGATTAACTTGGAAAGGGGGTTGGGTGATGCATAAATGAAAGACCAATAAGTTCGGCCATTTTTTTTTTTCATTTGATTTGTGGTGCAGAAGGAAACGAACATGCTTGACTATCTGGAATGACCAGGAACAGGACGCTTGCTGCAAGAAAATGGTAATAAAATAATACACGTCTCAAAACCTTCGCTTGATTTTCATGTTCTCCGGTAACTTACAAAGTGACCAGTTTCCTACTAAAATCTCCCCTTTATTTTTTTTAATAAGACATGGAATGGAGCATAGAGGGGGGACCTAAAGCATATCCATCCAGACTTGGGAATTTTAAATCTGTTCTGTCTTCAAGCTGGTGAATTCCTTGGGATTTTTAACTCTCGACGTTTAAAAAAAAAAAATCAGCCCTCAGTTTTGTTCCCTTCAGCTCCAATCAAAGCCAGCTACCGTTTTACTTTCTGAAGACGCTGACACCACACAGCCTGTCCGAACAAAACGAAAGAAGCGAGCAGAGGGAGCTGGGGTTACGGAACCGCCGCGCGCGTCAGGGTCGCAGGCCAGGTTCGGCTGGGCCTGGTCACGTGACGCCCCGCTACTGGCACAGGCGCTGCCGCTCCGGGGTCCCAAACGACCTTGGACAGGTTCTTCTCGTCCACCCGCCCCGGACCCTGACAGGCAAGGGAGAGGATGCGGGCACTCGCAGGCTGGGACCCCGGCCCAGCGCCCTCATCCCGCGCCAAGGGCGTGTCCCGACTGGTGCACTGCGGAGGGGGTCAGCCGTGCGAGGTCCGAGCAACCTTTGGCTCCTTCGGGGGACTACTGTATCCCCCAGTCCTAAGCCATTCCGGGCAGCGCGCAGTTACATCATAGGGATGAAAGCCGGCGGCCCGAGTGGCCCCAGGCCGGAGGCTCCCCGCCAAGCCCGGGGAAGCAAGCATCCTCCACCTCCTGCACTGGACCTGCCTGCGGGCCGGCCGACCCCTCGGGCGGACCCCCAGACCCAATCCAGTCCTGGGGAGGGGGGTGAGATGGGGCGGGGACGGGGCCGGCAGCCTGACAGGTCCCGGGCCGGAGGCGCGCTGCCAAGTCTGGAGGGTAAGGCATCCCTCCCGCCGGCGCACGGGACCCGCTCGCAAGCAGACCGACCCCGGGGCTGGATCCCGGGGTCCCCACTCCGCTCCGGCTTCTCTACTGATCCGCCGTCCAAGAGGGATGCTGCGGGGGGGGGGGTTCTCCTCTGCGCCCCACCCCCGGCGGCGGCCCCCCACCCTCCGCCTGGGTCCGGGCCCCCGCAGGCCCCCGCAGGCCCCCGCGCGCTCCCGGCCCTCGAGCCCGCCGCGGCCCGCAGGGCGGCGCCCATCAGCCTTCCCAGAGGCTCTCGGCCCCGCGCCCAGCCTTACCGAGTCCGGGAGCGGAGGCGCGGCGGCGGCAGCTGTGGCGGCGGCGGAGGCGGCGGAGGGAGCGAGCTGCGAGCGCGCACCGGGGGCTGGAGGGCGGCGGGCGAGGCCTGCTGCGCCGACGCCGGCCGCTGCGGATTGGCGGAGGCGGGCGCGGGCGGTGACTCGGGACTCCCGGCGGGCCTGGGGGCGGGGCCTGGGCGTGGGCGGGGCCTCCGGAGAGGCGGAGCCTCGCGGGGCGCGCGGGGCCGCGTGTCGGGTACGGAAAGCGAGGGTCCCACGGGTGCTCACCGCTCGTGCCTCCGTCTGCACGGGGTGTAGGGCGAGGCGTGGGCCCACCCCTTAGGGCTCTGCCCGTTACAGCGCTGAGCGCCCCTTAGCAGCCATTGACTGCCCTGTGCAATCCATCCTCGCGGCACCCCTATATATAGCTGACCCCAGCCCGGAGTGTGGGGGCGGGGGGGAGGATGCTAAGTCGCGCACGACCACACAGCTAAGAAGATGCACGCGACAGTGACCTCCGAGCGACTCCAGCGCCCACGCCCCAAATCCGACCCTAGGGAGAGTTGGTTGATGCGACTCGGAGGCAGCGATCTCGTGTGGGGCCCACACGCTAACGGGGATTGCGGCGACCTTTTTTGGGGGGTCTCCTCCTCCTCTAATTGGGATGAAAATAGCTCCATTGAGCGCTTTGATATGATTTCGTGAATTAATCAGTAGGTGCCAGAGGGAGAGAAAAAAAATGGCTGGAGGTGGCGACAGGGTGACCGAGAGACCCTTCGCGCCGGTGACCAACTCGGGAGTGGGGCGGGAGTGGACGCTGCGGACCCCAGGGCGCGGGGCGCAGGGGAGAGCGCGCGCGCGCGCGAGGGGCGCAGGCTCCGTGCCTCCCGCGGGGTGAGCCCGCCCTTCCGCCGTCTGGGCCCGCAGCGCACCACCCCCGGCCCGAGGCTGCAGGGCCTGCATGCAGTAGGCGCTCCATACATGCACCCGGTTTATAAACAAAGACCCGGCTCTCCTGAAGGTCAGTCCCTCCTTGTGGTTATGAAAAATGCGCCCTGCCCCTCTCTCCTTCCGTTCGAATGATTCGGTCCTTCCCGCAGAAGGGTTGGGAAGAGAAAATGAAAGTTCTCTCTCGTTCCCGCCCACCCCCGGCGCTGCCCCCCGCCCCCACTCCCCGCACGGTTAACCGTTGGTGCAGAACTGCAGACTATCCTGGCCGTTTGCGGTGAAGTCATCGCTTGTGCGCTATTTGTAAAGGAAGCTCTTTTGTTTTCACGTGGCTTCTGTCGCGCGGGACGGTGTTCCCTGTCTAGGCTCAACGATGATCGCGTCTTTCACAGTATTTCACCTACCCCAAGGGCATTTAGGTGCCGCACGCACCCACCCACACACCCACACACGCTCTTTTCGCCATCGCCCGGATAAGTAAAGCAGCGTTGGCCTTCCCTGTGGGTCCGTGAGCGCGCCCATCTTTCTCTGTAAATTCCTAGAAGTGAAACAACCAGCTCAAAGGGCAGGCAAGTGAGACAGATATCTGGGTGACATTTGCCAGGCTGCCCTCTGACAAAGCTTACTAACGCCCACTCCCAGCCACGCGTGCGAGCGCGGCCTTGCCTGTGGGAGCTCGCCAGCCAGCGCTGGCGGTCACTTCCCCATCTTTAAATCTTTGCCAGTCCTGAAGCTGCGGGTAGCTGTCTGTCTGTCTGTCTGTCTGTCTGTCTGTCTCTCTCTCTCTCTCTCTCTCTCTCTCTCTCTCTCTCTCTCTCTCTCCCCTTATTTTAGTTTGAGTTTCTGTGCGGTTAGAAGTTGGCCCTGACCCCCACAGATGTCGCTGCCAAGACAGCAGGTGGTCAAGGCCGGGGCATGCCCGCCCCACGTGGCTTCACTGCACCTGCGCTGGCTGCTCCAGGATCCCCTGCGCGCGCCTCGCCCTGCACGCGGAACTTCCTGGAATCTGGACTGTCACCCTCACCTCAGATACCCTTCCTGCCTCTCCCTGGAACCCCGGCCACCTGCACGTCCCCATGCCAAGGTCACTTTCTCTCTCACTCTTGTGCTGTCAGGCGCCCCGCTGGGATTGGCCCGGCGTCAGGAGCGTTCCCTGGGCTTGATCCTGCACGCCTGCTCTGTGCCCCCTGCAGGCGGGGCGGGGCAAGAGCGGGGGACCCTGGGCGGCGCGCTCACCTATGACCCAGTTCCCCGGGCTGTGCCCCGGCGATAAGGAGCCGACGCCCACGGACAACTCCAGCCCTGCGGGGGAGGCGTCATTTCCCCCCCTCAGCTCTGCTCCCCGGGATTGCAGTTTCCTGGGGCGACGGGAGGCGGGTATTCTTAATACAGAGCAGAGGGACTGGGCTCCTGGCCAGCTCAGGGCACGGTCCCATCCTGAGTTCTCTCCCAAAATATCCCAAAGTCAGCCTCGGAAACTAGAGATAGCTATCTCAAGCTTTTTTTTTTTTTTCTTTCAAATTCTTCCCTGGTTTGAAAAACGGTCGTATTCTAGCGAACATACTTCAGCAGCTGCCTGTTACTCCGATAAGGAAACATTTTGTTTATTTGTTTTAATGCCTATTTCATGTTTTTGTTATCACTAAGGGATTTTCTCTCTATTTTTTTTTACTCTAAAAAATATCTTTTTTATGGAACAATTCAAACATAAAACATTAATGGGAATAAGGACTCTTTTTAAAACATAACTTCAATAACCTAACGTGAAGAAGGAGCCGTGAGACGGAACTAACTCATAAAGCCCCCTGGGCCTGCCAAGAGCACCGCTGAGGCCGTGTCTCCTCCCCTGCCAGCCTCTTTCTGGCTGGCAGCTCCCAGCAGGTACCGATCCAAAAGTGTCTGCAATCTTTTCAAATCCCCATTTCCCACAGGAAACAATGGTATCATCCTGGAGTTCCGCGCTCCCCTCTCTTCTTTCTCCAGAGTTCTGAATAATAACCTCTGAACTTGAACCTTGAGCCTCCACAGACGTGAAAGGTGGTGCGTGAACGTGGCCTGTCTTCATCGGGGTGCCGATGCTATTTATTTGCTCCGCCAGCATCACTGGGGGTCGATGAGGACGATGTGAGATCATCCAGATGCCAGCAAAACAGAACCCGCAAGATGGGTGTGCCAGGGGAAGGCACGCTCAGCAAGAGTGAAAAATGCATTCTTCGTGGAAACGGCTTGCCCTCTGACCCAGGAACCACTCCCGGTTATACACCGGAGAGGAAGGACGGCTCCCGTCCACGTCCACGGAGACTCTCCTGCGGGAATGTTTACAGACAGTTCGCACCAACCGACAGCGATCCAGAAATGACCCAGACAGACAGACAGGATGAGTGTGCATGGTGGTCACTCCAGGCAGTGTCATCATTAGCAGCAAGATAGAAGAGTGAACGAATGATTTAGCAGCTGCTGCTTCTGCTGCTGTCCTTCAAAGCATCCAGCCGGTCCTAGGTTCGCCTTCCTAGGTGGGCATCACGGTGCAGAAGCAAGAGCAGCCACGCCCGGGATGGGGCATGCCTGGCCTGCGGCCGGGGCCTGCCTCTGGCTGGCCGCACGGCTCCTCGCTCCCCCATCTGTGCCTTCGCTTAAAAAAAAAAAAATGAGGACGTGAGGCCAGGAAAGCAACCTTTTCACCACTATTTTTCGTTCATTTGGAGAAGCAGTAATTGCAGTTGCTTAGGGATGTGACACCAGAGCCAGCTCGTCCGGGGTTCAGGCCCTGATTGTCACCTACCGGCTGAATGAGCTTAACCTCTCTGTGCCTCTGTGTGAGTAACAGAAGCCGCCGTGGAGAGTCTTAAGGACGATGACACCAGGGTCTGACGGGAGGTGTTCAGAGCACTGTGCAAGCGGCACACCCAGGAAGCTGGCCCTGCCTCCCAGGCAGACCCAGAGAAGGACCACTGTGTGTACACGCCTCGTCCACTCGGGATCCGACCCCATGTCCCGCCTCCGGGCACCTGTCCGTTGCCATCGCCCGCCGCCTGGAGCGCCTTCCCGCTCACCTCCCGTCTTCACGCCCAGCTGCGGGCTGAATGCTAGGGGGGAGACATGGGAGAGACCAGACCCCAGGCCTGACTTCCCGGAGGCTCAGAGGGCGCGTGAGGTTTGGCTGGGCTGCGGCCCTGCCCAGCTGTGAGGCCCCGAGCAAGCGAGCCAGCCAGCGAGCGGCTAAACTTATCTCTATTGCAAAACGGGTGACAACCCCCGCGATGGTGCCAGATCCCCTCGGAGCTCTGCCCACAGCCCTCCTCCCTTCTCGGCAGTTCACTAGGACGTGTGTGTGACTCACGTCTATCATCACACTCATCTCCCGAGAGCGTACGATTCAGTGGCACGTGCTCTCTACACTGAGGGTTGCACCACCAACACCACCGTCCGCTTGCTCCCAGAGTGGTTTCCCAGAACACACGCTGCCCTCAAAAGAAGCCGGGACCCCAGACCGCGGCCACCACCCATGTGCGTTCTGTCGCTGTGGGTTTCGCTCTGCTGGACGTTCCCCGTAGGGGAACCCCCGCGGTGGGTGGTGGCCTTGCTTCCCTGAGCCTCGTGTGTCCCAGGCTCACCCAATACGCAGCCTGTGACAGTGGCCCTGGCCCTTTGTATGGCTCAGCACCCCGCCATTGCGGGGCTGGATAGCCTTTTGTTTGCCCTCCCCTCCTCTGCTGGGGTTACCCACAACTCTTTCCCTCACCAGCCTCCAATCTGCCCGTGGGGGGAGGGGTGGGGTGCAACGCTCCCACTCTGACCTTGACCCTTAAATACAACGCCATGGCTGTCTCCTTTCCCACCTAGGAACTTCCCCCCTTAAGGTCTGACTCAGAGACCCCCTGATGCAAGCAGCCTCCCAGATCACCCCCAGACAGACTGAGAAGCCCTTCCCGGGTTCCAGGACACCCCGCTTGTTCTAAGATCTTGAGGGGCCTCTCCCCCGCCCCCACTCCAGATCCGCAACTGTGGCGTTGACCCCACTTCGGATGGCCCAGGCTCGGCCACCTGCGCCGGACCAACCGTTTGGGGCAAGAAGAGGGGAGTAGGCTGGGCGCCTACTGCCCTCCGGGACAGCTAAGTGTTTCCTTGAAGTCACTTGTGTCTTTGCTGGGAGGACAGAGCAGCGGGCGGGGATTTCGGGAGCAAAGAAACGCCCAGCTGCCCTGCTCCCTTGAATGTGTGTCCCTCCCCGCCGCCCGGCGGGAAGCGTGACCCCTTTCCCGGCCCGGGGACCCGCTGAGGTC
>PVKZ01009105.1:0-12439 GCA_004027375.1 Macroglossus sobrinus
CGGGGAGCGTTATTGTAAATTTCACTCTTGTTTCGATGGGTCATTCTGCTATGCTTCTATCTTCCACTTATGTTTCATTTCTCTGGATAGATATATTGCAGTCAGCGACCCTCTGCTCTATCCAACCAGATTCACTATATCTGTTTCTGGCACATGTATTGTCTTTTCCTGGCTACTTTCCATTGTTTATACTTTTTCCATTTTTGGCACAGGTGCAAATGAAGTTGGGCTGGAGGAACTAGTCAGTGCTCTGACCTGTGTGGGAGGCTGTCAAGGTGCAGTGAATCAAAACTGGGTATTGGTAAATTTTCTGTTATTTTTCATACCCACGCTTGTGATGATCATTGTTTACTCCAAGATTTTCCTCATGGCTAAACAACAGGCTAGAAAAATTGAAAGTATGAGCAATAAAACTGTGGGATCATCAGATAGCTACAAAGACAGAGTGGCCAGGAGGGAGAGAAAAGCAGCAAGAACACTGGGCATTGCAGTGATAGCATTTCTGGTTTCATGGTTGCCATATTTTATTGATTCAATAATTGATGCCTTTCTAGGTTTCATCACACCCACATATATTTTTGAAATATTAGCTTGGATTGCTTATTATAACTCAGCAATGAACCCCTTGATTTATGGTTTATTTTATCCTTGGTTTCGAAAAGCCATGAAGTTAATCATCACTGGCCAAGTCTTAAGAGAAAATTCCTCAACAATCAATTTATTTTCAGAATAGGTTCTGGTTTTAGACTGGGAGGAGATTGAATATAGATTCTCAATGGACTCCCAATGGGGAAAAAATTGATCACAAATGTGCAAGGTCTTCTTAGGTAAAATAATTGAACTATGCTTCAATTTTGACACAAACACTTAAATTCAGGGTCAATATTCTTTGGTAAATCTAACATTAAATTCTGATTGTAATGAAAATACTGCAGCCTTGGGGCCAGAAACAACTGGAATGCAATACCAACTCTGACATGTAACACTGTGATCTTAGGTTGCTTCTTTCTTCTGGTCCTCATTATTTTTCTCTGCTTCATAAATCCGCTCTTGTAGTAGACTTGAAAAATGTTAAAGAATATATAAAGAAGCTAATATATACTCATCATCTTACACCTGCCTTTTATTACTTTATATCTTCTCTCAGCTGCTTTATAATATTTTTCCATTAAAATGTAAATGCAACTAAGATATATATTTAGAGAGGTGGTGGCCCCTTGCTCAGAGAGGATAAAGGAGTGAGCATATCCTGTCTGGTGTTCAGATTTGCAGATCCAAACCTGTGATTTCAGGGTAGGTTAAAGTCAGTCAAGAGACAGAGCTATCAACTGTAATATCAATTTAGTTATTTGGGAATAACTGTAATATCAATTTATAATGGGAAAAGTAACTAGCATACATTCAGTGAGCTTCTTTCTGTTAAGTCTCAAATTACATTAGAGTTCAGAAGTTGTACCAGTTAACATACACATAAGCCAGGGTTTTAAGATTGTTCTTCTTATTTTGTCATGTCACTTTATTTTGAAAGTAATTTATTCTTTATTCATTTAAATTGCACCTTGTTTCAAAAATTATGGACAGGAACGGCGAGGATACACAAAAGCATAGCATAAAATGTGTTCAAAAAAAGAAAGAAAACTAAAATGAAGGAAATAAAATGAAGCCAAGACAGAGGCTAGAAAATGTAGTAGGACCCACAAACTTGGTTCCAAAGCAAAAAGAGAAGCAATTGGTTATGTAATGCATAGTGGATAAACCAAGTCAGCTATTTCAGAGAATTGTTCTTGGTAGTCAAACTGGAGAGTGCTATGTGTCCCATAAGCAATTCATGAGTTGATTCCATACTCTTAGCTTTCTCACAAGAAGACATCAAGGTTTTAAAAGTTCGGTTATGATATTTTGGGACATGAGTAAATATATATCAAACATTTCTTGCTATGTATCTTTAATTTCTAACTGATATAAATCAACATTATCTATTAGCACATAATTTCTATCTCAGAAATGCTTTGAATTGGTGAACCTTTTCTAAGAGTGTATTCTTTCTGATCATACCAGTCTCTTGAGAAATTCTTGCCTTTACTTGATTTTACAGATGGTTAAAGCCACTCTACACTGCTTACTGTCACTGTACCCACAATTCTTCAGTTCCAACAGTGAATATCATCAACTTATTTTGATACTAGAGGTTTCACTATAGTCACTTTTTCTAATCCTGTTTTCTAAGCTACAGAATAATCGTTCTGCCTATTTTAAAGATAAAGAAGCTAAATCAAAGTATTTAAGAGTTCCGATGAATATTATAAAGCTCCAGGATTCAAACCAGTATTTTTGATTTGATGCTAGTTTCTATATTTACAATTGTCTTTTCTTTCTTAGTAGCCTTTCTAATGTAATAGACAAATGATCTGATTTACTACTACCTTTTCTGATAAACAGAGTAGCTTGTTTAGATTTATAAGTGTTTGAACACTCTCATTTTAAAAGACACTAGCTACTGTTCTCATTATTCTTTTCTGTGAACTACTCTGGTTGTGTGGGGACTAGTTTGCTTCAATGAGCATTTATTGAGTGTCTTTGCTATGCAATACATGAACTCGAGAACCAGAAGGATCTAACAAGAAAAACAATTTCAACCAAATTATTTTTTATCTATGTTTATGGGACACTCATTTTGTGCATGGAACTGCCTTGCCTGCACTTAATCTTCACAACAACCCTATTAGCAAGGGAATGTATTTACTTCCATTTTAAAATGAGGAATCTGAGGCATAAAGAGGTACGTCAGGTGCCCAAGGTGGCATACTTGTTTAACAATAGATGCAGTATAAACACCGAGGGCCAGAGAGTAAGTATCATAAGCATGAAAGATTTTCCTATCACCAAAGGGAATTGTCCTCTGGAAAGAGCCCCCTCTCTAATTATAGGACATTGGTAGCTGAATTCAAAGGACAAAAAGAACTTCACAAATCAAAAATGTTATTTTTTTATTCATATTCCACTTGCCATCCAGTCATTGGACTGTGATGAAGGACTCACAAAATATTAGAACTGAAAGATACCATTTAAATAATCTATTCTAAGCCATGCTTTTTTAGGTGCAAGATATGGTTTAAATACCCTGAGAAAGGTTAGACAACCAGAGTCTCATGAATTTTGTAGTGGGCTAGCTACACTCCATGCTATATAGCACTGGGTTCATCCTCATCTCCTCCAGCATCTGGCCACAGTGCAATCTCTCCTTTCTGAGGATTTTGCCTCAACTCTTCTCCATTAGACCTGGCTTACCTGGTCCTATAGATTTATGGCCATTTAATTTATATATACATATTTCACAATTAGCTTTGAGGGGTTTTATTAAATTTCAATAAAATTATAATGATAATTTTAACTAGAATCACAATTCCGGTTTTTAAAAAAATGTCTCTCAGAACTTTAAAAACATTTCTCCAATGACTTCTAAGTCCTAGTACTGATAAGAAGTATGATGTGAGCATGATGTTCTTTTCTTTCTCTTAAATTAACTTCCTCCCCTTGGCCCCTGTCTAAAGAACTTTTTAAGATTTTCTCTTTATAATTGTATGAATGTGTTCCATGTATGTTTTTTATTTGTCCTCTTTGCACTTGGTGGATACTTTTAATTGGAAGACTTAGACCTTTCTTTAACCCAGAAAGGACTTTCTAAACAATTGCTTTTGTTTTCTTCTTTTGCTCTTTGATTGCTCTTTGTGGGAAATGGAATTTCTCTCAAGCTCTATTTATGAGAATATCTCTTACTGCTCTAAATACCTGCATTGTGTGTATTTTGGGTTGTATTTTTCTCTATTCTGTTTTTTTAGTCAGTTTAATCCCATGTGACTTTTTTTTTCAGATATGTTTTTGAAGTCATTTCAATGGGACTTCAGACTTCGGATAAGATAAATAAAACTATGTGCTCAGTTACGTTCACAGGGCTGATCTTCAGACATAGGTACCAAATCAACTATTCCAAATGGGAAAGTGCTGAAATGCATAAATACTAGTTTGGAAATATCAATTGCCCTGAGCTCCCATGCAACTTCTTGTGACCTTATCTCTTGCTCCTCTTCCCCAAACTCCAAAGGTTCGTCATGATCAATTCAACTGAAATATCAATACAAGGCAAAGGAGGGCAACCTTCAGGGCCTGCTCTGTCTCTCAGAAAAGCGTACATTCTGAATGGTCATTGCCCACATTTTGCCACTTCATGTTTTTTTCTTTGTTTGCTTTAGTGCTTTGAAATATCAACCCTTAAAATAACTCAGAATTCAAGTGGTCACGTTTTGATGAGAAATTCATCAGCAATAAATTTATTTTTGGAGATGAAAGCTTAAAGAGGGGAAACTGAAGAATGCATTCAAAACTACTAAATAATTTTTATTTAATTTTTGAGATTCCTCAAAGTGAATGGTTAAATGGTGGGAATTATGCCTCAAATTTTTCAGAAAAAGTAGGAAGAATTGGGACTCTAGTCATCTGATTTGTCCTTCCTTGGGAATGATTGGGACTTTTGGCCCATAGAATATGCCACTAATTTTGTAACGGTCTGCCCTGCTGCTTCACAAACGTAAAATGACTTCACTATGTTATGTCCTAGTGTGTACAGACTTGCTCTCTTGACTCTCCAGTTCAAATTCTTAAAACACCGTAGGCAGATTTCAGAGCTATCCACGCAGGTTTCTGGGATTCAAAATCCTATATGAAAGTGATTACTTTAAAGTAATGAAAACTTTAAAGTTACATGGAGTGTAGCACTTTTATCTTTCCTATTTCAGTCAAAGGTATCCAAGCCTAGGTTTTAGGGTAGGGTCCTAGAGTGGGGTGGGAGATAAGTCTGCTTTTATACTTCTTTTCCCTCTCTTCTTATAATGCCACTCACCCTCCATAGTACAACAGAAATGGAATATGGAGAATATTAATAGTTAGACAAAAGATTTCTCATGCCTGGTGGAATCATAGTCCATTTGGCACAATGCCCTAAATGTGGCAGGCACCGAAATATACACTCTGTTTTGAGGTACATGTGTGACTCACATGGGCGGCTCATTCTGGGAGAGCCTGCCCACTGCCTAGTTCTCTTATGTGGGTGAGCCACTGCAGTTGACCTCTTTCAACTTCTCTTTAGAGTGTATGAGGAGAAAACTTACAGGCTTTTGCTTCTGGGGTCCCTTTGTCCTGGACATCACTCCACTGATGAAGGTATTGGTGAGATGATTCAAGTTTGAGTCCCTCTTTAGATCTGCTTATTCAATAGTCTTACAGACCTGCCCTGTGTTTATGTTGAGCAGAGGCAAGTAGAATTGGGGAGAGCTGGCTGGGAGGAGAACTGAGCCCGCAGGAGGAGAAGCCTATGCTGTCACTATGTCAAGTGCAAAGAGTCAGTCATTAGTTTCATGTGGGCTAATACACACACAGAAGCCAGTCAGGCTTGGTCTTTCTGGCCGGCCTTCCATTTTAGAGTACACAAAATGTCTGTGACACATCACATAGGACTTGAGGAAGATGTTGAAAAAGTCAGTACAGTGCTGATTACAGGATTATGAACCTGGTCATGAAAATGCCTCCTGTGGAGATGCCTGAAGAACTCAAATAAGTGCTTCATGATAGGGTCATTATAGAAAAGCTCACTACACAGATGATGTAGGCATGACCACCTAGTGAAGATTGCAAGGAGACCAGATTTGGTATCAAATGATTATAATTCTTTTCTTCTACTTTCTCCTTCTCCCAGTGAAACAGAGGAGAAAGCAGAGTGAGATAAAGAATGAAAAATCAAAACATGCTCCTTCCTTAAAACCAGGCTTTTTAAGCTTAGACCGTGCCAGCCAATGGGCCCAATTCGATATAAACTGTAGTTCTCAGATGGAGCAGACCATAGTGAAAATCTTTAACACTCAGAGTGACTGGACAGCTCTGCCTGAGATCTCATGAAGGGATGACAAATGAAGATTTGCTCATGTGAGACTGAGTTTGGAGAAAGATTAATTCTGCGTTGTTTCTCACCCCAATAAAAATATTCCATATGTAGGTAACATACATTTCTAAAAAAACTTGTTAAACACAATCAAATTAGGTGAGAAGTAAAATAAAAACCGATTCAGTTATGCAAACACTTGAATATTTGCTTAGACTGTTAGTTAAATATATTGACTGTATATTATCATTACTATCTGCTGTGCATTTACAGTTTAACACTTCTTGCCTCTAGTGCTAAGAGACAAGAGTACGAAACACTTCTCTCCCCTTGCTCTCATTATCGAACCTCTGAGTTTTTCCACTGGAAGAACCACAGAGATCATTAAGGCATCTTTCTGCAATGTCTGTCAGTCTGTACCAAAGAGGCCTATCTCACACGCCCATACACTTGGGAGATAATTTACTTAATAGGCTTTTATTTTAGAAATGTTTTAGAGACGGTAAAATTTTCAAGCTAAAGGTAAAGTGTAGATATCAGACTGAAAACTGTAGATGACACAAGATAACAAAAGTTTGCCTCAGAAGCCGTCCTTGGTGTTAGAATCAGAGATATTGCTGCCTAATATTGATCTTTAACTGTTGCAAATTCATTTACTCAGGGTGGTCTTACAAGCAAGACAGGAAGCGTCATTTGTGTGCAAGAATTTTAGAGGCCTTAGGAAGATCCTCCAATTTATATCTCAGCATGGGGCTAGAGATTCTTTATTGACTAACATCAAATATGAAAGCAAAATATAACTTAGATTTCTATGAAGTTTTTGTAGGTAACAAAAAGGTAGAAAATAGCAGGAAAATTCTGTTCATAACATACATTTGATATTAATTCCTCTATTTGGTTGATTTCTGACTATCTACTTCATTGGCTCATGTCAGATTGTTATCATTCATTATTGCTTCAGTGTCTCCAATGTTTGGAGTTCATCAGATGCTGCTCTAGTTTGTTTTGACAGATATAAAATGGTTAAACCTTGGCAATATATCACCTTTGCTATTAAATATACTAATGGTTCAGAACAGTGGTTCCTAGAAATTTGGGTTCCAGAAATAATAAAATTGACTAAAATTTAGAGAATCAACAAATAATAATCAAATTTTAACTTTACCAGCGAAGAAAATCAGAAATAGCAACAGCAGCAACACAACTTCATGTATTTGCCAACATTTCATTAAATCATGCTTTAATATCTAAAGTATGGAAAAGACGTTATTTAACAAAAAAGAACAGTCTTGTAAAGTGAATTAAACTTCTGTTATGAATCACTTGTTTCATCATTCTTATTTTTCTCTTTTTCTGACCCATGGAAAGTTTGCCACAGTCAAGTTTCTGAGAATGACATTTCTACACAACTGAGTTAAAATTTTAAGACAACAATGAAATGAATAAATACTGATAACTAACTTTAGAAATATGTTTCTTTCACCCCTGAGACCGGGCCTTCACCTGAGGTGTCTGCTTCCCAGCGGGCAGAGTGTCAAAGTGGGCATGCATCCTCCTTGTTCCTCGCCATGGCGTTAGAGCATTCTCTCTCCTTCTTCCTTAAAACCCCCAGTGTCATCAGATCGTGTCACTCAGGCCTCTCTTCAATACTGTGAAGCACTGACCACAGGGTCCTTCTTCCATCTTTTACCTTCATTTTAATAACTAGCACTCTGTCATTATCTATACTACTACTCTCAATATCTACAATATGTAAACCATAAACATTTACTATGAGTGCTTTAAAAATATCATCTCCTTAAGTCATCATAATAACTCCCTGAAGTAATTAGTATTATATACCACTGTCACAGCTGAGAATACTGAGTCCTTGGAAGGTTAAGAAGTTGGGAAGAACCTGGACTGAACCCTAGGCAGACTGCCTTGAGTCCATGTTCTTGACCACGTGCTAGGCTGCCTCCCAGGTTCTAGAGGTCCTGTCCTTTGAGGATATCACCTCCCACCCTACCCCAGTCTCTCACTCACAGGGTCTTAACCTGGGGCTTGTAGTTAGCAGGGCTACAATCTCTTATCTGGAACTTTGGTCCTTCTGAAAATCAGAACATTTTTTACATTTTAAAAAGGCTCATCCATTATGTATTTTGAATATACCAGTGAAGCACTTGTAATCAACACATTGCTATCTCTGTACCAAAGTATCAGTGATCAGACAGTGGTAAGAAGTAACTCTAGAAATGACCTAATGTCGGGCTTTGTCACCAAATTTGTTAGGACACTAGCTTCCAGTGTTATAGCATTTGGAATTTCAGAATTTGGACTTATACTGAAACTAATATCTCTCTATTTTGTGTATTTGATCACCTCGCAGGCTCACTTGCTCTAGAAAGCCAACTACAAGTAACTTTTCAACTCTCTCTTGCTGGATGTTATAATTCTCCCCCTCACCAAGCTTAAATGCCAACATCAGTTACTCTAATCACTCCTTAGCAATAAAGTTGATTGGAAGAAATGATGAGTCACTTATAATTTCTTTCTGTTAATGATTACCATATTCTGTCTGTCTGTCTGTTTATCATGTATTATCTACCCCATACTGTACTATCTTCCTGGTTGTTTCATAGGAAGTCAGTTTTAGCTGTATATTAGGTCCTTTTCCTATCTTTACTCACACCGTTCTATATAGTAGATGATATTACTCCCATATTAGAAATGAGTAATCTGAAGCTGGGGGAAGTCAGTAAGTTGTCCAAGATCACACGGCCAGGATGTATCCTCAGAGCTTTCAGAGTAGAACTCCTGTGTGAGGATCTCTAGAAGCATTGCCTTTCTCTCTTAGAATATGGGCTCTCCCTGCAGCTTATACCCAACATATGTACTGATACTTTTTATCGCTTTTCAAGAAATAACATAGAGTAGAAAAAAACACAAATGGAAGGTCAAAGAATGATTTGATTCCTCCCATAGCTCCTGATACAGCAAATAATTAAGATTAGAGAAGAAGAGTGGGAGGATCTTAAAGATCTGCTGGAAATATTTACATTAAAAATACTTCACGTTAAGATATAATTCCTGAGATACTTTAATCACTTTAAGATGTAGCCCCTAAAATATACCAATGAAGCTACAGTTTTGCTTCATTTGATAAGAAAAAATACCTCAGAAATGTATACTCAAAGATATTCTGTGAAAATAAAATGAGACACATGAAAGACCTAACTTCAATGCTCAGATGAGAATAGAGATGTGTAATGAAATAACAATTTTAATGTATTTATATCATCACAAATTTTAAAACGATAGAAATAAATTACACAGTAAAGTACCTCATCCATATACACTGTGTATTACACATAAAGTTAGAGTTGTAAAGGCATGTTGTACTTTATATATGTAGGGGTCATAATCATAATATTTTTCAACCTGGGTTAGAGATTTTTGGTTTTGTTGTTTTTAGTCACAAAATATATTGTGGTTGTTTTTCCTTATCAATGTACATAAACTTTTTGGCAGTTTTTAATGGCTTCATAACATTCCCTTACATCGGTAGAACATAATTTGTTTAATTTATTCCATATTGATGTAGGTTTTTTCTGGTTAATAATTAAAGCTTATATAATAAATATCTGGGTCATGTTTGCTTCCATGCCTGGCTCTTTTAGTATCACTTGGTAGAAATAGAAGTGCAGAGTCTCGTGACATGTATGATTTTAATTTTTATACAAATATTTTAATCCATCCCAGAAAGGAGAAACTAGATTATATTTTCCCTAGGTCTATATGAGCATGTTCAACTCTCAGGGGAGCACTCATTTCCCAGTCTCTAGTTAACATCAAGTATTGTTGATCCTTCTAATATCTGCCAATTTGATATATCAAACTCTATTACATTTTAAAATTATTGTACAATTGGCATTTATTGGTCATTTGTTATCTTCCTCTGAAAAATGGCCTATTCGTTCATTTAGTGTATTGTTTATTGCTTCTTTGCTATTTTGTAATAAGCTTACACTTTTAAATGTATTAACCCTTTTTCATCGTGTATACTGCCAATGATATTTCTCAAGATTGTCTTTGTTTTTCCCTTAACATGACTGATTTCTTTTGAAGTTTAAATATTTAAATTGAGTGCATGACTTTCGGTGGGTTTTCCGTTATATTTATACCAATGAAAAATTACAAAGCTATATTTTCTCTAATTTTCTAACATCTGAAAGAAATCAGTTTTGGTTTTCTGAAATGAATGAAGCAAGATGCTTAACAACATAGTCTCCCAAGATTATATGACACATCATCATTTCCTGAATGATCCATCTTTCCCCCATAACTTACAATACATTGTAATTCTTATCGTGGACAATGTATAAACTTTGGATAGTGTTACTAGGAAAAAAAGGGACAGAAAATTCAAGTTCATTATGCTGATAGGTAGAACAACACACCTCATGGAATAAGACAACAATCATTCAACAGATAAACTTTATTGCAAAAATTGTACCATTTGCTCATGGTTATATCCATGATCACAAAATGCACCCCCAAAATATAAAATATGAGTCTTGTACAAAATGGTTTGTGTATATGGCTCAGAGACCTCTAGGAGCTCCAGAAAGACCGATGCTCAGAAACAAGCTAAGTGAAAGCAAAGTTACCAAGTCCACAGAAAGACAAGGAATACAAAATTGTCACAGGGAACACAAAAGCAGGAAATCTTTGAAAATGACAGAAAGATAAGTTAGGGTAGGCAAGGCAAGAAAGATACAGGAGGCCTGCAAAGATAAAATAATTCACAACTGACAGAGCAGGGAAGTCGCAGATATAGGAGACTACAAATTATGAGCTTCGTGTTCACCGCTCCTAGTAGATATGTTTCTATCAAATGCTTAAAGAAGATCAATTCACCAAGAAAGAGAAAGCATAAAGGTTATGCTGTGGAAATCGAGGTACCATTTTTCCTCACCAATTTAATGATTCATTACCATGCACTGTATTTCATATCGTAATTATTGAGAAGTTTCCATTATGTAACCATATCAACTTCAAATCTTTCGAAACATCAATTTGAAATTTAGACTTATTTACAAATTAAGTGATGCTTGATAAACTGTCATTTATTAATTGGCAGCTATAAGTTTTACTGCTTATCTAGACAAAGAGTAAAACAATCATAAATCAAATGCTTTAGAGCAGAATTAGAATTACTACACCAGCAAAATATCTCATACACATAAGAAGGGATTATCAAATCCCAAAACCAATCAGTGAATGAATCAAATACATGTGGTAGGCATGAGATCAAAAACACTCAGTGTGAACCCAAGGTCCTAGCTGCTTCTCTCTCTCTCTTAGCCACCGTGGCCTTACAAATCCCTGATAATGTAGCTATTTTCTACTAGTAGTGTCAAACTTTTTAGTCTGTTTAACATCACTGACACCCCCAAAAATATATTGAATCTTCTTAACCTGAGAGATGTGAAATTAAGAGAAATTTTATCAATATCCACTTTGATTTACAACAAGCTGCCACCACCCATGGAGTAGAGAGCACTTACTATTTCTCCATTCCATTCTCACGGGCACCTGTATGCAAGCGGCAGGATCCATGAGATACTGAGGCAAATTCCAAACACAGACGCCATAGTGACATTAGGCATCATGGTCTGACTGCTACCCAGAAAGTTTCCCTGGGGAAAATAAGCAAAGTAAAGCAAAGGAACAAAAAAAGAAAAAGAAAAAGAAAAAAAGAAAAAGAAAAAAAGAGCAACAGCCCTTGAAGTCAGTCATAGAGAATTTTTTGACAAGTTGTGAGTGAGTAGAAGATTTTGTAAGGAAAGAAAAGAAGAAATCAAAGAAAACAAAGATGTCTTTAGGTTAGCAAGGGAAGAGTCAGTGGAATAAAACTGAACGTGGAGGGAGGGAAATGTCTGCAGGGAGTAGGGTATGGGGAGCTCTGCAACACTTAACAAATAGGATTTAACATGTATTACTCAAATAAACATTTTGGGAGAAGAAACAGGGAAGAACACATACTAATATAATTGAAAAACAGTGAATACCCTATTAAATTTGAAGACTACTTTCATTCTTCTACATAATAGTAAAACTTGATTTTCAAAAACTCATTTCAATTGGACAGTGTAAAGATATCTTCAACTATCTCAATCTACTTGCTTATGTTTGTTCAAACAACAAATTCATCGCTGATGAACTGTCCTCGAAAACACGACCACTTACAATCACTTTTATGGCTTTCCTAAACCATGGGTAAAATAAAGCATAAATCAAAGGATTCATGGCTGAGTTATAATATCCACACCAACAGCAAACCTCGTAAATATAGGCAGGGGTTATGAAGCCCATAAAGGCATCAATTACTGAGTCAATACTATAAGGTAACCACGAAATCATAAATGCTACCACAGTCACCCCCAGGGTTTTAGCTGCTTTCCTCTCTCTCTTGGCCACTCGGCATTTATAACTATCTGATGACGATTGTGATTTGACACCAGT
>PVKZ01009106.1:0-12071 GCA_004027375.1 Macroglossus sobrinus
GAAGCCACCCCAGGGTGCTGGTCGTGGGGGTCCCTGTGCACGCACATGCGCAAACGCCGCCAGGACCACTTGCCGGGAGGAAGTCGGGGCGGGCGGAGGCTCCACTTCTGGCACTCGGCTTTGTGGCTTTTCTGCCCCGGGGGGCTCCGGGCTGTTGCTCTGCCAGGGGGGGGCCTGGGGCCCCCAGTGGCTTGTTCATTCGCTTCTGCCCCGGCACAGCTGAGAGCCCTGCAGTCACCCCGTGTCCTCACCTCCCACGGGGAGCCCCCCGCTTGGCCTTTGGGGGGAGAGCAACCCCCAAAATAGGGGTTGCATTGGATACAGGCGAGCCGGTGTCCGTGGTCATGCGGGGGAGTGAGGGTGCCTCCCCCAGCCGGGTTTCCAGGCCACGTGGGGGCTGGGGACACGCGCCACCCGTCCTGCCCAGGCCCCACCGAAGCCCGCGCGCCCCTGGGCCTGCCCCGTGCGTCTCTGGCCCTGGAAGGAAGCCGGTCGGGGGCGTGGCTCCCGGTGAAACCCGGCCAGCATCCGTCCACCCTCCCCACACAGTGTGGAAGTCCATTTAGTTCCACCCATTCCTGTCCACTGTCCGTCCAGCGAGCGGGATTAACAGGGACACGTGACGAATGGCTGGGGGGCGGAGGCCCCTGACGGCGGGCACCGCGGCGTACGCGGGTTTGATGAGCCGCAGACGTTAAACGGGGAACAGACACAGCGCCAGGTGGACCCGCGGCCTGCAGGCTTGCCGAGCGCAGCTCCCAACGCAGCCCGGCCGTGGGGGGCAGGGGCGCAGGGCGCTGAGGATGCCAGGGGAGGCAGGCCCACACCCCGGCCCGCCCCACACCCCTCCTGTCACTGCCTCATCGCTCCAGGGTGCCGCGTCCCTCCCCGCCCTTGGTGGGGCCGGCGTGTGCCTGCCTCATCTTCCTGCTTTAGGCTCCCCGGCCCCCGTGTGTGTGTGCGTGTGTGCGTGTGTGGTGTGTGTGTGTATGTGTGTGCATGTGTGTGTGTGTAGTGAGGGTGTGTGTATGTGTGTGCATGTGTGTGTGTATGTGTATGTGTGTGTGTGGCAAGTGTGTGTGGTAGGAGTGTGTGTATGTGTGGTAAGTGTGTGTGCGTGTGTGTATATGTGTAACTGTGTAACTGTAATTGTGTGTGTAACTGTGTGCATGTATGTGTGTGTATGTGTGTGTGTGTATGTGTGTGTGTGTGGTAAGTGTGTGTGTGTTGTAAGTGTGTATGTGTGTGTGTGTATGTGATAAGTATGTGTGTATGTGTGTGTGGTAAGAGTGTGTGTGTGTAACTGTGTGTGGCGGGGGTAAGTGTTCGCTCTATAATTAATGAATGAATTAAATACCCGTGGAAGTCGCACAAACGACAGCCAGCCTGGCGAGCACCCCGCAAGCGTGTTTGAGGGGCCCTGTCGGACGGAGGCCACGTGAGACAGACGGGAACACCTGCCCTTTGGGGACAGCACCGGAGGCCGCCAGCCTCCTCCACAGGTAGCCTCCTTGTGGGGACCGCCCCCCCCCCCCAGGCTGAGGCCGTGGGGCTGTGACTGCTGGAGGCCTGTGTGGGACTGTGGTTCTGCTGGCCTTCGCATGGGACAGCCACCTGGACAGTCCAGCCAGGACCGTGGAGGCGAAGTGACCATGGTCAACCTGCCCGGCTGCAGTTCACGCCACGGTTCTCGGCCATGGTTCTCGGCCACGGTTCTTGGCCACGGTTCTTGGCCACGGTTCACGCCACGGTTCACGGGCACGGTTCACGGCCACAGTTCACGGCCACGGTTCTCAGCCGCAGTTGGGGTGAGCTCTGCGGCTGGCTGAGGAGCGTCTGCCCCCCAGGCTGCCCTGCGGTGGGGTCCCTTTCTCTGGCCCTCGTCTGCCCTGGACTCTGACGGAGTCTCTGGGTGCAGCTCGCACCCCGGGGTGGGGGTCCCGGCTGCAGAGTCGCTGCATAAATCACCGGGGACTTTTCCGTGTGGAAACTTGCCTTTCTCGCCCCGTTCATTCCCCGATTCAATCAGGTATTCACACTCTGTGGACCGAGGGTGTTCGCGCACAGTGCGGGGTCTCTCCCGGAAATACTGCGTTCCCCGTTTTTACCCCCAAGTTTCCAGCTGTGGCCTCGAGGTCTCTGGGCCGCTGGCTCCTGTCCCTTTGCCCAACGCCCGCGGCAGTTTCATCTCTGTGCTCACGGCCGTCACCGGGGGCTGCGGGCGCAGGGCGCAGAAACCCGGGGTGCGCAGGAGCCCACACGCGCCCCCAGCAGAAGCACCCGCGGGGAGCAGCGGCCCCAGCGGCCCTGGGTGGCCCCGTGTGGCCCCGTGTGGCCCCGTGTGGCCCATTGTGGCCCCGTGGGGCCTCGGGCTGCCCGCATCCCGCGGGGGCTGGAGGGCAGGGCTGGCCTTGCCGCGGTCTGAGCCTCTGCTGGGGGCAGCGGGCAGGGGGCGGGGGGGGGGCAGTGGGTGTTGGGTCTGGGCGTGCTGCATCTGGGATGTGGTTCCCCCCACTCCCCCCATGTGAGTGTTGGGGCCGCCGGCCGCCCTGTGGTCCGTGGGGGAACCGCGCACTGCCCCCCATGTGTGCGTAGACGCCCCCTCTCCGCCCCCGCGGTGGGGCCATCGCAGCCCCTGCGCAGCCCCAAGGCCCCTGGGCTGGAGCCCGCGCGCCAGGCGGGGTCCCCGCCGGGAATGCGGGGCCCTGTCCCCTCCCAGTCCCCCCACGCGGGCCCGGCGCCCGCTCGCCAGAGCTGGTCTCACCGCCCTGACCCCAGGTGACCCGGGACCCCGCCCACAGTCCCCGCCCACAGTCCCCGCCCACAGTCCCCGCCCACAGTCCCCGCCCACAGTCCCCGCCCACAGTCCCCGCCCACAGTCCCCGCCCACAGTCCCCGCCGGGGACGCCGTTTCCCGGGGTGCCATTCCTTCCTCCCCGCGGTTATTCCAGATCCGGTTTCCTCTTATTTCCCGAAGGTCTCCTTGAAATGCATCTCTCCGCGTCCCAAACGGGCCGGGACGGAGAACACGCGTGTTCCCGCCTCTGATTGAATCGCTCTCCCGCAGACGCCGCTCGGGACAGCTGGTCCCCGGTGCCCCGCGGGGCCTGGCGGGCGCCTGCGGGGGGTGTGTGTGTGTGGGGGGGTGATGGGCGGGGTGGGGGTGGGGGGGTGGCGGGCCAGGTCCCCAGCGCCTGGGGCTCGCCTGGGGAGGGGGAGGGAAGGGGAGACAGATGAACAGAGTCCCCCGCGGGAGGACCCGGAGGCACGTGTGACTTCCTGGAGGACTCTTCCGGAATCACAGGCAGCCTCAAAGGAGTCCAGGCGAGGTCACCCTCCGGCCCCCAGGGCGCCCACAGCGCTCCTGGGCCAGCCGGGAGGGCGGAAGCTCGTGGCGAAGTGCCCGCGTCCGCTCAGCATCGCTTGCAGTTTTTATAAAAAAATGCCAAGCGTCTAAACGTCCATCTGCGGAGACCGGGTCGGTCAGCTCGCGGCGCTGTGCAGCCCAGACCCAGAACGAGGTGGGGGCGATCTCCAGGACGCGAGGCTAAGCGAAAGGAGGTCCCCTCCCCCGTTCCTGTCCTCACGCACACTCTTGGCCCCCCCCAGAGCACCTGCGGCTGCACCTGATGAGCCCGCACAGGCCGCCGCTGTCACCCCACGGTTCCCGTCAGGGACATTCTGTGGGTCTGGACAACCGTGGGATGCCACGTGCTCACCAGGAGGGCGTCGCGCTGCCCTCAAGCCCTCGGCGCTCCGCCCGCCCCGCCCCCACCCGCCGACCCCGCGCCTCGCGTGTCCGCCCCTCCCCCTCTGGGGGCGGGGCATCCCGTTGGCCCCTCCCACTCAGTCTCCCGCATTCAGGGGTCCCCCGGGTCACCTCATTCCTCTGTCGCTGACCCGCACGCCACCGTCTGGGTGGACCGGGCTCGTGTCCCCATCAGGGTCAGGACCCCCAGGCCACACCAGAAAGCATACCCACACACGCGTAAGGAGAGTCCCAGAAGGAGAGGAGAGAGAGAAAGCGCCAGAAAGAACATTTGCAGAACTAACGCCCCCAAACGCCTCACATTTGATGGGAACCATGAATCTCCAAGAAGCTCAGAGACGTCTCCGTCCGATAAACTCACAGACCCATACCCAGATGCACCATGATCACACTGTCGAAAGTCAGAGACGGAGAGAGAGAGAGGGGGAGAACCCCGAAAATGGCGGGAGAGAAGCGACGCCACATGGGAAGATGCTGTAAGCCCCTCGGAAGGCCCAGCGCTAAGTTCTCCTCAGAAAACGCGGAGGCCAGGGGGCGTTGGGATGAGACAGGCAACATCCCGAAAGCATAAAGCCGTCCACTGAGGATTCGAGTTTGAAACTGTCCCATCCAAGTGCAGGGGAGACTGAGGTGGTCCAGGACTCAGAAAATATGAAACGCAGGTGAGCGGGGTCATCACCGCCCGGCCATTCCTGAAAGAAATACTGAAAGGGAGATGCTTGAGCTGAACCAAGAGGAACTGGCCCATAACTCAGACCCCCGAGAAGAAACTAAGAGAAACAGTGAGGACAAACATGCAGGTCAATACACTATAAACGTATATTTTTTTGCTTGTAATGCTTTTCCCCCCTCCTATCTGAGTTAAAAGATAATTGATGAAGCCACGATTATAAATCTTTGTTTATAAACGATTAAGTCATTATAAATCGGTGGATAAAGATGTAACGCCAGTGACAGTCACAGCACAGGGAGGAGCGGGGGGAGGTGGCTTATGGGAGCCAAGACTTCAACCCCACTGAAAGCCACACCTGCCACCCATCCGTGCTAGATTCGTGTAAGTCAAGACATCTGGGGTGATCCTCAGGGCCGCAACTAAGAGAATAACTCAGAACAGAACAGTGAGAGAGATGAGGAGGAAGTTAAAATGGTCTAGAAATATTTAACACGGAAGGAGGCAGGAATGGAGGAACAGAGGAAAAGTGACATCAGACACAGACAAACCAACGGCTAAATGACAGCTGTTTGCTGTTTGAAGGGGATACTCTTTGCGTACAGAGATACAGCTAGATTAAAAGTGGAAGGAGGGAATAATTTATACCACGCAACAGTGACCAGAGAGAAACTAGACCGGACTCTATTCACATCGAGTAAAATAGACTCTAAGAAAAATGGATTTTAGACACGAAGGTGTACATCTCTGAAGGCTGAGAGTGAATCCATCGAGAATATATCACCCTTATACACACAGATGCGTCTACAAAGATAGTCTCGAAATCCACGAAGCACAGACTGACACGATTAAACGGGGGAAAGACCATCGACCAGTAATAGAGACTTTAATATTCCAAGTCCACTTGCAGAAACGAACAGAACCACCACGCAAGCCGACCGGATCTGGTGGACGTGTGGTAACCGCAGACGACACGTATACGCGAGTTTTTCAAGTGCACGTGGAATGTCGCCAGCACACACCACGTGCTAGTGCACACAACAAGCCCGAGGACATCGATAATTGTAGAATCATGTGAAGTCTGTTTTGCAACCGCTGTGGAAGAACATTCGGAAGTTAATAACAAGGAATTTTGGGGGAATTTATAAACAGGTGACCATGAAACATCCGTGGTTCAAGGAAGGGATCGTGAATGATATCCGAAAATATTTTAAAGTAAATGAAAATGAAACAACATACTGAAACGAATGGGACGCAGCGAACCCACGTCTTCAAAGAAGCCATACGCGATTTGACAGCTAAAGCAGTATTTAGAGGGCAATTGATAGCCGTAGATACTTTTGTTAAAAAGTAGGAAGATTTTAAATCAATAGTCCGATCTTCCACTTTAAGACTGGTTATAGGCAAGAGAAGCAGAAAGAAGGAAGTTATATCGGAGAGGAAATACACCAAGTCGGGGATTTTTTTTTAATAATAGAGAAAATCAGTGAAGAGAAATCTCCCCCAACTGATTCAATGCAATTCCTGTCAAACGTCAGATGGCTTCTTTGAAGAAAGAAGTGAGCTGATTCTCAAATTCCTATAAAAATACAAGGGACCCCAAATAGCCCAGTCTAGATAGAGAAGAACGCGGTTGGAGGTCTCAAACCTGCCCATTTTTGAACGTACCAAGAAGCAACGGTTATCAAGAGTCACAACCACCGACCTGTACACTTTTCAGGGTTCATTCTGTGGGCTATGGATTCTAGTTCCAAAAAACGTGGCCGGCTCCTCCCTCCGTCCCACCTGGGATGGTCTCCCTGGGCTGTGTGACCGTTTTTGAATCGGAAATAAAAGTCGGGAAGGGTGGCTATAAACATATTTGCGGCTCAGTAGTTGAGGGAAACCAGAGGTGTTTTAGGAAAAACACCGTGTCCGCTCACACTTCTGACACCAGATGTGCGTCGTGGGGTAAAGCCAGCTCGGGGCGGTCCCTGGCGCCCGAGCTTCTGTCGCCGTGGGGATGGATGTGTCCCCTCCCAGCATGTGGACGTGGCAGCAACCAGGAAGCTCTCTGAACCCCACACTCTTTGGGATTTTATGGGGCTCCCTCATGCAGGCCCGGTCAGTTACTAACGCAACTCCCAGCCCTTCTCCTTCTCGAGAGTTCCCAGCTCGCGACCCGGCCCCATCCAGGAGCCACCCCCAGTCACCGCGTGAGAACCAAAGACAGTCCCGTCACCCAGGAGATTCCCAGGGTCTCAGGAACTCCATGTTGGGGACCCAGTGGGGCGGAGGTCCAGACAGATATTTTCTGTCCTTTCACGGGAGAAGTTTTCCCTCCAAAGTCCTAACGAAGGTTGCAAAACACACAGGCAATAAATCTGACGTCCAGGACTTGGCAGCTGCGATTAAGCGCTGGCCACTCCGTCTGCACGGGCTCCCCGGAAAGGACACGCGGGGCCCCGGGCTCCGGGCGCGTGATGGATGAGGCCCTCGGCCGCGGGGAGCGCGTCTCCCGCCGCTGACAGCGGAAGCGCTGGCCTCGTACACGGTGACGGTGACGGATCGCTGCTGGTGGCAGTGGCCCCTGCCGGCGGCTCGGACGCCCGGACGCAGGTGCCTTCGGCCGCAGCCCCGCCTCCCGGCGCCCGCACGGCCCGCGGCCCTGTCCCCGGCGCGTTAGTGAGCGGTGACGTCTCGCCGGCGTTGGCTTCTCGTAGGTCACCTGTGAGGTCACCTCGTTTCAAGCCGGGGAACAAACAGCTCCCTTTCCCGCTGGACCTGAGCGAGGTGCAGAATTGCTATGGTTTCCTGCAAAAGGTTTTAGGCAGAAAAATCAGCCCTCCTGCTAAAATGACAGATCCTATGTTCTGTTCTCGTGGCGAACGTTTAATAAATGATGCAATTCGGAAGCTGTTTGTCATGTCGATGGTGGGGCAGGGCCGCGGGCATGGGGACCGCGGGCCTGTGAGATGTGGGGGTTCTGGCCCCCGGCAACGCCGGAGCCGTAAACGCACAAATGCGGGATTTCTAGGACTCGGAGCTGCCTGGATGTGAAAAGGACCTTCTTGCTCCCAGAGGCCAAGGCGCCTCCCGGGGCGCCCCATGCCCCCTGCCCTCACTGTCCACTGCCCCCCGAACCCTCTCCGCCTGCCCCCTGCTTCTGCAGACCCGGGCCACGGAGAGTGGGCCTCCCCATGGAAACGTGGCTCGTCATCCTGGCACAGGGCAAGTGTCGCAGGATGTTATCAGACCAATGAGCCGATGGCTGATCACGTCTGAGAGCCACCGTCCCCGGCTCCCGCCTGCCGCCCGCATCCCCAGGGGCTTCACCCAGCACGACCTGGGGTGCTCAGGTCCACGCCGTGTGGGCCCCTTCAGAGTGGCAGGGCCGACCCCTGGGACGCGGGGACTGGGCCTGGAGGCTTGTCGCTCCATCCTGGCGGCGTCCCCCGAGAACGTTCTTTATCCGGTGTCCAGCCTGAGTGCCCGCTTCGCTCACTCCTTCAGAGCTGGGCCTTGGAGCCTGGGACATGCGCTCTGGAGCTGAGGGTGGCGGGCGGAGCGGTGCCCGTCACAGTCCCACAGCCCCTCGTGACCAAGGCCCCCGGCTCTGTCCTCGGGTCCCAGGTCACTGTCGCAGATGTGACACACATGAGTCCCCAGGGGAGACTGGACCCACGGTGACGGCCAGCCCCGCGGTTTGCACCGTCCCCGAGGACACCCGTCCCACGCCCAGACGTCACACACAGCCTCACGGGGTGTCCCCCGGCTGTCACAGCAGCAGCCGGCCTGCCAGCATTTACTTCTCCCCAGCAGGAGGGGGTGGCCCGAGGCCCCTGCGGTGACAGAGGACGCGGCCAGTCCCCGCACGCCCCGTGCGCTGCTCTGCGGGCTGGGTGCTGCCCTCGCCCTTGGCCACAGCACGTGGCTTAGAGTGGGACGTGCCCCCCTCACAGGAGGCCCGCGGTCACAGGAGAGCAGGTGGGATACCCCCCACAGGAGGGGCGGGGCCGGAAGTGACGCAGGGGAGGGCGTGGCCCTGCAGGCGTTGGCAGTGGGTGGGTGGTCGGCTTCCCGCCCCGGGCCACAGGCTTGGACTGGGGGCGGGCGCTCTGCCCCACCCCGGCCTCGCGTCCACTTGGCAGAGCTCACGGCGGGACAAAGGGGCGCAGCTGTGACCGCGGGGGGCCTCGCTGGCCCGGGAAGGGGGCGCGATTCCGGTTCCATCCGCCTCCGCTTCACACGGGGCGTCGTGGCTGTCGCCGGCGTCGTCCCCGATGAGACCGCAGGCGGTGTTGGTCTAACCCCGGGGTGTTAGGCAGTGGGTGATGCCCGCTATTTTGGGGGACTATTTCTGACTTCCAGCGTCCTCACAAGTTCGCTGTGAGATGCGCACGACGGTGCCGGCATGAGTAACGGATCCACTCGTTTGTGGGGCGGATAAATGAACCAAGTCCCCCCATCTGCCGCTTCGGAAGCGCTGGGCGCCAGCCCTGAGCTCTGCGTGGCGGGAAGAGCCGTGCGGGCGAGGGAAGCCGCCTTGTCCTCCCGGGGGGCCCGCGGGCAGCGGGGCCAGGCGGGTCCTCTGAGCCGGGCCAGCCCCAGGCCAGCCCCGGGCCAGGGAAGGCGGGCCCGCCGGGCGGAGGGGCGCGTCGTGCCAGCGGCTCACCGCCCCTGTCTGTGCGCTCGCGATCGGGTTACTACGCGGTGCGGGGGGGAGTCAGGTGCCCAGAGCTGATGCCTGCGGCACCTCCATCCCGCCTTGTCCCGCGGGACAGAAGGGGACTGACCCCGGAAAGCGCATGGTCAGGGTCCACTCAGCTCGGACGCTGCGCGCCGTGGGAACGGTGCGGGCGGATGGTGCGTGTGGCCTGTGGGATGATGCGGGGGGCGGGGCTGAGGGCGGGGTGGGGGGCTGACTCAGGGGCCTCGGGGCAGCCTCCTGGGTCTCGGGGGCGGGTCCCCGGCCTCCCAGCTCCGAGGCCCGCCTGTCTCGCGGGAGTGCTGTCTTTCCTGGGAGACGGGGACCCTCTGCAAGGAGCTTTGTCGCCCGTGTCACAAACGGGGAGCCCAGAGCTCAGGTGGGGGACGCGGCGACCCTGAGCTCCGGCGAGGTCTCTCTCCAGCCCCACCTGCCCCCAGGTGCCTCTCACACCCCTGCCAACAGTGCCCCGTGGGTGCCCACGTGTCCGCACCCCGATGCTATTCTCCCCTAAGGAGGCCGCTCACCCCCCCCACCCCGCGCGCCCCCACACTGGGCCCCATTTTCATAAAGGACATTTCTATCCCTACGGTATCTTCGGGTCCAGTGTCCTCCTACCTGTCATTTCCTGCAGAGTCACAGCCGGGGCGGCTCACGGCTCACATGTGAGGGGCCGAGGTGCACCTGGACCCCGCCTCCCGCTGCGGGCCCCTCACCCGGTTTGGCTGCTCTGTGCGGGGCACCCGCACCCACGCACGCCCCTGCCCCTGCTCTACACACCTCCCCGTCCATCGCGGCCCTGCCGGTGACAGCTGAATAGCTCCCGCCTGTTCCCCGCAGGGCCGGGGCCCGGGAGGGCGGATGGCGGGGGCGGATGGATGGGGGGGGGCGCGGATGGCGGACTCCGCAGAAGTCTCCCCGCCTCACAGACTCCCCGCCGCTGGGTGCGTAACCAGGGGCTGGTGATTGAGTCGGGGTGTTTCAGGGCCCCTGTCATCCATTCTCGTAAATGTCACTTCGCGCTCCGCTGTCTCCGGGACCGGCCGTGTCTGTCGCGCGGGGACATTTGGGGATTCAGGGAGGTTTTCTGCACATTCGATGCGACATCGCACGCCCCAGCCCCCATCACGCCGGACGTCGTCGTTACGGGGCGAGTCGTCCGCAGCGGCGACACGCCATGCCGTCTTCCCAGGCGCGCCTCCCTGCGTCCCGGGGGGGGGGCCTTGGAGGAGGCGGCGTTGTGGGGATGCGCGCCTCGCTCCCCGCCCCGTCCCCAGCGCCGACGGCGAGACCCCGGTGGGTGCGCGAGGCCAGCCGGGGGTCCTGGGGTCTGAATCGCGCGGACGCAGAGCGGTGGGAACGCGCGCCATCTGTGCGAGACCATCACGGTTTTCCGGGGACGTTTAAAATGGTCGTAGGACGTGGCCGTCTTGTCTTGGTGGCCCCCATGGCACCCGTGCGGCGCCCGGCGCGTGACAGGTGCTCGGGGACCCGTCGCTGGGCGAGCGCCGGGCGGAGGTCCCCGCGCGCGGGCGGCGCGGGCGTGGGGACCCGGCGCCGAGTCCGTGGTGCGTCGTCTGTGCAGGTCCCCGACGGGGCACCCCCGCCCGTGCCACCTCCCCACACCCCAGGGGGGCCGCCAGCCGCACCCCGGCCTTCACACCGCAGACCCGACCCGACCCGACCCGACCCCCCGGGCCGGCCCGCCGGGGCGCGCGCCCCGCGCGGTCCCAGGCCGCCGTCCCCTCTGCGCTCAGAGCGCCGGCTAATTTTATCCCCGTGGGCGGCGGGGCGTCTGGAATTTTTCATGACCAAGTAATGACTTCCAGGAATGAAATCCACCCTGCACACATTGCTCACGGAAAATGGATCGTTTCTGGGACATAATTAAAATGGACCCGACGAAGTCCTTGCTGGCGGCGTCAGGCGACCGAGGGGCCATCGGCACCCGCGGGAGGCGCTCCGGCCGCGTGCGCGTGTGAATAGCTCTATTAGTTCCCGTGGGACATGGCTGAGCGCGCCTGTTGTCCTCGTCCCCCCGACCCAGGCTCGTCCCGAAGGCGCGGGGCTCACGAGACGGCCGACCCCCCCGCAGAGCTGGCTCTGCTCCCCAAGCTTCTGGGAGCCCTCGGCCTGGGCCGCGGCTAAGGCGTGCTGGCACCGTGGGCTGCCGGGCCGTCCGCGCGGGGACGCGTTTGGGGCGTGCGGGGACAGTGGGTCTCCGCCACCTCGCGGAGGCGGCGAGTGCGGGGTGGCGCGTGATCGCAGCGTCCAGGACTCGGTAGCTACAGGCTCTCCAGAGGCTGTTTCTCTGGTCAGTTTTGGCGAGCTGGAGCTTCAAGCAGGCGTCCACTTGAATTTGTCAGTGACATTAGGTTTTATAACATAGGGACAGTTAACTAGGACCGCAGCACAAGGGAGTAGACGCGTCGTGTGAGTTTCCTGTGTATGGGGGGGGGGTGGTCGGGGACCCCTGAGGGCCCTCTGGGGTCAGGGGCAGTGAGGACACACGGACAAGTACGTGACAATTTGCGAGGTAATGGGTGTCAACAGCAGCAAGCGTCACATCAGACGCAAATGGCTGACGTGACCGGCCGAGCACAGCGACGGGAAAGCAAGACTCAGCTCCATGCGGCCGAGAGGAGACCCTCTTTGAAGAAAAAGGCACCTGGGTCCCAACGACACCTGCACCCCGATCTTCCCCAGAACCCGGGGTCTCCACGAGGTCTGACTATGCTGCTGCCAGACAAAGCCCCTTTTAGGGCAAAGACTGTCACCCATCATGTGTCACCCTCAGAAAGTCACAGGAAATGGGAGTCGTACCAAGGCCGTCTCTGCATACGATGGCATTACAATAGACATGGACATGAAACAGATCTTTGAAAGTCCCCTGATATCTTGGAAATGACACATTTCTACAAAAGCCAGGCCATGGAAAAAAAAAA
>PVKZ01009107.1:0-12436 GCA_004027375.1 Macroglossus sobrinus
CTCTCTCCTTTCTCTCTCTCTCTCTCTCTCTCTCTCTCTCTCTCTCTCTCTCTCTCTCTCTGTCTCTCTCTCTCTCTCTCTCCCCTCCCTCCCTCCCTCCCTCTCTCTCAGCGCTGAGAAGGGGAAGGAAGCAACGGGATGAGGGCAGGTGCGCAGACCGCCACAGGGAGACCCGCCTGCCGTCAGCAGCCCTGGGGCAGGAGGGTTTAGCGCAGGAGACGGGCCCCCCTCTTTCTCTTCCAGCTCCAGGCTGTGCTGCTTCCTCCGAGCAGAGCAGCAGCGACAGCCCCCAGGCGAGCAGCTAAAGCAGCACGAGCACCGTCACCAGGGGAGGGCGCTGCTGAGGCCACCTCGGGGCTCCGACCCCCTCGGGGGGGAAGGCGAGGCCGGCCTTGGCTAGCGAGCGAAAGGACGCAGCTCTCCTCCCCGTCCGCGTGCTCGCGAATCAACCCTCACGACCGGCCGGCATCGCTACTGGCTCCATCCCACGGAAAGAGGACCCTCGACCTCCCCCGTCACGGGCCTCGCGATCCGGGGCCTCCTGACCCGGGGCCCACGCGTTCTGTCTCCACGCTCCATGGAATTAAACGGCGGGAACAGAACCAACCGTGCTTGCCGGGCGTCTGACTATCGGAGACGCGCAGTTTTCCCCCGCCACGATTTTCTCGACGGCACAAGAAACAAACAAACAAACAAACACACAAACAATCAAACCCCACCCCCCGGCCCCTCGGGCCTCGTCTTCTGCGCAGCTTTCCGGGGTGCAGGCCTGAACCCCACTCCCGCGGACGACTTGCCGGGTATGCGAGAGCCACGGGTGCGGCCTCGGAGGCCCTGGGCACAGCTTCTCCTTCCTGTGACTCGGGAGACGCAGGCGGACGTCGCCTTTCTCTCAATCCCGCTCCCGGGACCCTGGTCGTCCCCTCGGCAGCGCACCCACCGGTCACCACGATTTAAGGGCCCGTCTGTGGATGAGACTCCCCGACGAAGAGCAGCTGTGACTTACGTGGAATTCACGTCGCTTCGGCCACGTCAACCACGTATTTTTATCTCGTCTAACCTCAGTTTTGGAAGCGCAGCCGTCACCCGGCCGCATGCAGACGCCGTGTGTGTCCTCGTCTGATCAGCCTCCGCGGTGGGGCCGTCGCGCCGTCTCGTGTCCACGGAGAAGCCGGGGACCCCGCCCGGTGAACGGCCAGTTCTGGGCAACGTCGCCCCTCAAGCCTCCTGCTTCCAAGGGCGCCCCAAGGTCGAGGACGAACCGTGGGGATTCGTCACCGGCACCCACAGCATGGCGCCTCCGGGTCCCCAGTGTGTGCCCCGCGAAACGGGACGGAACAGAACAGAACGAATGATCCCTCCTCCACGAGGTGGGATGGATGGAACGACCACAAACAAAACAGGCGAACCCCACGCGGCCGGCCTGACGGTGACACGCGCTGCAGAGAATCGGGTCGTGGACACAGACGGGGCGTCGGCACGAAAACTTGACGAGAGGAAGACGACGGGAAAGTGGCATCGTTCTCCCTGCCCCCTCCCCGCTCCCAGACGCGGAGGGATGAGCCAGCCTCCCTCTGGGATGCGGCCCGTGGCGGTCCCCCCGGCCCCCGGCCCCCGGCCCGCTGGGCCGGCCGAGCGGCGGGGTCACGCCAAGCGACACGGGCCCCTGATGGAGTCTTGTGCTCTCTTGTCTGTAACCGAAGATGCAGTTGCCTTAGTTCAGATGACACCCCAGGAAACTAATGAACGTTTCCATCTCCCATCGGACTATTTATGTTTCATCGTCCACCTACAAGTTTGGAACGGCTGCCGGGCAGAAGCCACAGCAAACGGCTGCGTCCCGGGACAGAGGGGAGACGCGACAGACGCACCAAACACAGTCCCGTTTCCCGAGGGGGACGGCCACGGCCCGAGTGCGGTGACAGCTCGCGGGCCGCGCGGGCCAGAGTCACCATCCCCTGCCCCGGGGCCCTGCGTGGCCGGCCGTGTCGGAGCTGGGGGCCCCACCCACTCCGGCCGTGACGTCAAACGAGCCGGAGCCTGGGAGGCCTGGGCAGCCGCCGCCCGCTCCAGTGACAGCGCTGGCCGAGCAGGTGCCGGGGAGAGGGGGCCTCGGGCTCACGGACGGCCGTCTTCCCGCCGTGTCCCCACGGGGTGGGCAGGCCGGGGGACGCCCTCTGCATCTCTTCTGCTCTTGGGGCTCCCCGTGGTGACCGCCTGGCCTCCCTGCACCATGGCACTGCTGGCTAGGACGTAAACAGGTGACCGTGGGTGACTCAAGCCTCTGTCCACACCCCCCGTCCCAGGCTGCGCTCCCCCCGCCCCTGCCTCTCTGTCCTCCCCCCGCCGGTGTCACTCACAGCGCCGTGCGCGTGGTGGATGCGGGGAGCGCGTGGGGGTCCAGCGGGCGCGGCTCCTGACGTCACCCCGTGTCCGAGCTGCGTCACACGAGCCCCTGCCTGGGGCGTGGGCCGGGTAGCACGTGGGCGGTGACAGGAGGGGCGCTCGGCGGGGACGACGCGTCCGGGGGACGGTCTGCGGGCACGGAGCAGTGTCTCCGGAGAGGGACGCTTCGGACTCGCTGCGTGGCTGGGGAAGTGGCAGAAGGTACAAAACCTCCGCTGGCCTCAGCGAGTGACAGTCCCCACCGAGAAAACCGATTCTCAGTGACGGGATGTGTTCAGCTTTATGTGAGCACGGTGCACTCTGGGGGTGCCTTCCGAACACCCCGCAGAACAAGGGCTCACCGGGGGGGGACCTCCCTTAAGCAACGAGGGACACGGGAGGCGCTGGGGTGCAGAGGGGGCGATACAATTAGCAACACAGCAGCCCTCGGGTTCTGGAAAGTTAGCCGAACTCAAAGCATGGGATGAGGTGAGGACAGATACTTTGGGGGTACGGGAAGAGAAGAGGAGGGCGCTGAAAATACACGCTGTTCTTTCCCGCCCTTCCCTTAATCATCTCTCCCCCAGAACACTTGAACGCGCGCTCGACCTCGTGTAAGAACTCAAGCAATTAACACTCTCCTGCTCCGTCTCAGAGAAGCTGAACCACGGTGAGAACCAACACTTATTAGAGCCGCGGTGCTGCCCTACATGAGATCCCATTGAATTGACGTGGCCCCCGAGAGGAGCTGGGGTGTATTTAGCTTGTGCACGAAGTGGGGGTTTTATTTTTAGATTCCATCTCTTCATTTCCATTTTTCTTTTCTTTTTTTTTCTCAGAGAAATCCAGGCGCATTAAAACCTACACTCCGGAATGAAGAGGGACAGGGAAAAGTGAATTTCATCAGGTTGTATTTTTAGGGGAGGGGACGCCGAAAAATCTGCCTGATGGGCTTTAAGGAACTTCAAGTTCACGTCAGCCGTTCCGATGAGTTCCTCGATCTGGTTTCTAGAAAATCTTCAGATTTGATCTACGGAAAAACATCTCTCAATAATTCCGTTTTCGTAAGAGCTGCGGTGACGGAAGGTTCCAAGCCACGAAGTTCCGTTTCTCCGAGTTAAAGGTGGCTCGTTAAATCCCTCTCTTTTTTTGTTTGTTTGGCCCCAAACCAGGTACACAACCTAACGGACACGCACTGGGGTTTAATGGAAGGGAAGCCGACCAACGCCAGCTTAACTTTCTACGGCCCAAACGTTGAGGACGCAGCGACCGACAAGAAGACACCTGCTCTTCCCGCCGGCTGTTTCTGTGACGGGTGGCAGGGCAGGACAAGTAATTTCCGCCCGTCTGAGAAGAAGCTGTGTCTACATTTTCTGCAGCAATAAACACAGGGAAAGTAGGCAGAATGAAACGATGGCCCACCATCCGATCCTTCCATAAATCCGATTCGTCTGGGCATCGATCATACACACTTTTTTTCTGGGATACAAAACAAATGTGAGTCCAGAGATACGCGTGGTGTCCCTCAGAGAGGCCAGACTGCTCTGCGTCCGATGGGAGGCTCCTCAGCTATGCAACAGGGTGGGTGACAGAGCGTCTCCTCCCCGCGGAGATCCCGAGCCCCCTGCAGGCTCTTCGGGGAGCAGGGGGGAGGATGTTGGGGGTGAGGACACTGGAGCGTGGCATGCGGTGACCTCACAGGAAGCCCCTCTGCCCCGGGCAGGCTACGGGGGTCAGAGTGTCCCAAGGACCCGAGAGACCATGAATCGCCCGTCCCCCCAAAACCCGGAACCCAGGCCGCCCGCCCTGCCCGGTACGGAGCTGGGAGCACAGCCCGAGGTGACATCTCGCCCTCCTCAACCCCCACAATCCCGGACCACGCGAACGGTCACCGCAAAGCGTGCCCTGTGAACCCTGCTTTTCCACGAACAGACGTGGACTTATCGTCGGACGAGTTTGGGGGGACTGTTTACCGTACCGCCTGCTCGGGGAGGCACAACGCTCGTCACGTCACCGGGATCTCCGGCGGCCCAGCAGGCATGATGAGGTGTCCCACCCCGTCCTGTCACGCTGCTCTCCTGCTCTGCACGCGGCTGCCCCCGGGGACACGGCACACAGAGGCAGAGTCCTCCATCGCTGGGCCGTGCTGGGGACGCGGCAGCCTCCCCGGACACGGTCGTCCCCGTGATGGGACCAAGGGCCATGTGAGCACCGAGGGGCTTCGGGGCCCAGGGCCGGGGGTGGAGGTAGGACCCTCGCGAACTGTCCACACCTCCCCATGAAAAACGTGCACAAAGCCCTGAGCGGGGAGGGCCTTGCCGCACGTGGCGTGTGCTGCGTGTGGAAGGCGGCGCCCCTGCCAGGGAGGCTCCGGGCATCAACCTGCCCCGATGGGGTGGGGGAGGGGACGGGCAGGTCCGGGCCCTGGTCCCCCCCACGCGGGCCCCAGGGTGCCCGAGTCAGGCCTGCAGCAGAGGGAGGGGGATGGGCAGGTCCAGCCCCTGGTCCCCCACACGTGGACCCCGGGGTGCCCAGAGATGGGCCCGCAGCAGGGGGAGGGGGACGGGCAGTTCTGGGCCCTGGTCCCCCCCCATGCGAACCCCGGGGTGCCAAGAGATGGGCCCGCAGCAGGGGGAGGGGGACGGGTAGTTCTGGGCCCTGGTCCCCCCCATGCGGACCCCGGGGTGCCCGGAGTCAGGCCCACAGCAGGGAGAGGGGGACGGGCAGGTCCAGCCCCTGGTACCCCCACCCCTCACGCGGACCCCGGGGTGCCCAGAGATGGGCTCGCAGCGCGTGCGGTCCGACGTGCTAGTGATGGCGGATGAAGGATGCAGAGTGATCTCCTCACACTCCGGCAGCTGCGGAAGAGTGAGGGTCAGACGTGGTGTCGACCGAACGCGGCAAGTTCGAGGTCCCCGGACTTTGGACTCAGAGTGGGCCGGCCGGTCCCTCGCCGGGGCTTCGGGCAGAGGCTGGCTCGGGCCGGCCTCAGGGCGCCCTCCCCCGTTCCCTCCCCCGTTCCCTCCCCCGTTCCCCGTCCCCTCCCCCAGGCTCACGCGGCAGGAGCATCTGTGACCCCCGCTCCCCGCAGCTCCTGGGGCCTGCGCTCGGCGGGCGGCGTTGGAATGCAGACCGAAGGATGTGACTGGCCCCGGGCGTGGGGTCGCGCCAGACCACTGAAACCCGCCGAGGACGCACAGCGGCTCGAGTCCTCAAGGCGGGCAGCGGAAGGCAGGCGAGCGAGCGAGTCTCTGCGACAACCAGCCTCACGCTGTCCGCCCCTCCCAGGGAACGGACACGCGTCGTCACAGATTCAGACGGGGCCTCCTTCTCCCAAGCGAGCAGGAGCGTGCGCGTGGCGGAGAAGCAGAGACGCCACACCGGGGGCGCGGGGGGCTGGAGGGGACAGGAACGGGGTTCCAGGGCGGGAGCAGACCCACACAGTGGGAGGCCACCCCCAGCTCGTGGGGGTCCCCTGTTTCTAAGAGACGCTCACCATCCAGATCGTCGTCATCGTCATTTTAAAGAGTTTTTCTCCCATAAGCAGAACCCCGGACACCAAACCCGACCGGACGGAACCCACTGAGGTCGGCGGGTTCGGAGCCCTTGGCACGTGTGAACGTGTGTCCCGGGGGGGACGGGCTGGGGTGCGGGCTTCTCTGGGGCCGAGCACGAACGGGGACCTCCGTGCAGCCCGGCTCTGAGTGCCTCATGCGAAAGGGACCGTCACAGCAGCAGTGTGGCAGGCGCTGCCGCCCGAACCGGACAGAGACTCGCCCGGCACCGACACCTGGCGGGTTCACAGGGCAGCTCGTGTGACCTCGGTCTCAGGAGCGAGACGCTCACGGGCGCCAGGCGGGGTGCGACTCAGACACACGCACCGGCCCCTTCTCTCCAGCCACGTGTCTGCCGCCCCCTTGGGCCGGCGGGGTCACGGTCTCCCCCATTCCTCTCACCCCGGTGTCGGTGTTGGATCTTCAAGGAACAGCGGTCAGGAGCTCTTCAAATCAACGAATAAATTCAAGAACTTCTTACCTCACTGTTTGATTTTCGGCATGGCCCATGGAGGGTTCATATTGCTCATCTGCCTTTAAGCCATTTATCTTTAAAAAATATATTTTTATATTTATTATAAAAATATCATTATATTTTTTAAACGGACCCTAACTTTCGGGGTCAACAATGAATGAATTACATACATAATGACTACAACTCGTGGAGTGGCTGCTACATGCTTCAAATGCATCATTCTCGTTACTCCTCGTATGATATTTCTGGGTGTGTGTTATTTCACCCCTGCCTTCCGAGGGGACCCGGAGGTTTTGAGAACATCAGGAGGCATAATTAAAGCTGGAATCTGGATTTCGAGCTTCCAAGCGAGGCTCGTCTGCCCAGTGGCAGCTACCACATGAACTCTGAGCGGTCTCGAGGTCATGGTCTCTTTGTCCAATTATTATAATTATGTGCAAACACAGTAAAGTTGATTTCTAATTAATAACCGGCAGAGAAGGAAGCCGTGTAAATGTTTGTCTCCGGTCATTCTGACATGTCGATGTTTGTCAGTGAAATGATCACTCGAACGCCCCCTCCCACCCCAGAAAACATGACGCCAACACGGCTTTGCAAAAACGCTTCTGTTGTCCGTTTCATTTAGAACAATCACTCTGTGGGCCCTTTACTCGCCCGAAGGAAAGGGACGCCACCCCGGGCACGAAGAGGCTAAGAGAGTCCGGCATCTGAGCCGCGACCATCACTTCGTCTCTTAGCAACCCACAGCACCAGTGGCAAAGCGGCTTCTCGCGCATCGGTGGGTACGAGGCAGCACCGCGGCCTTGGGGACGCGGCGACTGTCCCCAGCCAGGCAGCGCAGTGAGGGGTTTGCCTCCGCGGCTGGCGTTAGGTAAATTACTGTAGATCCGCTTGTCAAAGCCCTACAGCGTTCTCCTTACGAGTCGGCTGTTGTTATTGTGTGGGTTTGTCGTGTCCTCCCGCTACCCTCTCCCCCCGTCACCCCGAACCCAGCTGCGCTGGTTATCCTGTGCGCTGAGAGGAACCAGCCCGATGCAAACCGGTTCCTTTAATAACGGCAGGACCGGGGTTTGCGGCTGTAACCGTTCCAGTTCCCGTCTGGAACGGCAGTTCTGAAACGCAGCCACGGCCAGAGGAAATTAAAACCTTTATAATGGGCAGAAGCGGGAGCGACGGGGAGCGTAAGGGTCCCGCAGGCTACACAGACGGTGCCCACGGCAGCATCACGGGCGCGGGCCTAGGGCCAGGCGTTTGGGAGACGTTTGGGGCGCAGATTTGCTTGTAAGAGAGCGTACTGGTGAGTTCAGGGTTTGAAAACGGAATTGAATTGTTTGATGGGGAGGGATATTATTTCATTTTTCAGATTAAAAAATTTTAAAGTAATGACATTAAGGTTCTCTGATATGTGTGTGTGTGTGTGTGTGTGTGTGTGTGTATCTATACACACACATGCATATAAAATAGAGATACTATGAAATAATCCTAGAATAGTTTTTTTTTTTTAAAACTAGAAGACATGACTATTTATCAGTTAAAGGAAACCGCATTGAAGTACAGAGAGAGTAATAGGTGAAGTCACTGGATGAGAACGGCGTATTTGGGGAGCTTTCGTGATGAAAGCTCACACAGTTACGAGGTTGGGAATGTCTGGAGAAACGTCAGCGTGTTGGAGAGGCTGTCTGTGGCGGGACAAACGCACGTGCGTCAGAGCCGCCTCCCTCCAGACGCCTTGGGTGACATGCTCCCCGAACAAACCCGAGAGCGTGCGCCCTGCTTGGTCTTACTGATGGGGACCGCGGACCCCGCTCCTGGCGTGCGGGCCGGCCGCGGACTCGGTGTAATGGCAGCGGGGACGCCGAGAGGGACCCCGGGGGCCTGGCGTGAGGCCCCGCTTGGTCCTCCTGCCCTTAGGGTCGGGGACCCAGCTGGTCCCAGGGGCGTGGACGCCGAGCGTGTCTGCCGACGAGCGCCCACGGGCAGAGCGCGGGAGCAGAGCCTGCACACGCCCCGCGACACGTGCCCGCGGCCGCGTCCTCGTCCCCTCGGCACCGGTTACGGGCAACACGCACGCCCCCCTGACATACAGACTTGGTTTTCCTGGAGGTGTGACGCACCCTCGCGCTCACAGATTCGCCACGCGTCTCTTGGAATAGAAACCAGGGACCTCTGGCACAGCGTGTGTACTTTTCGGTCTCTACATCACTTGCCTGAAAGGTCGAGCGAAGGGGGCGACGCCCTCCTCCAAGTCAGCACGCATCCCTCGCTCGGGACTGTGCATCCTCCCAGCTCAGCAAAATCCTGCTGAATGAAGTGCAGTGCTGCGGACAGGCAGCCATCAAATATTTACCGAGCGCTGACTCTGCAGCGGGCTGCGTGCCGGGGGCTCGGGAACCGGCCAGGAGGGAGACGCAGCCTCTTCCCTCCACAAGGTCACCGTCCACGGGGCCGAGGGGAGCAGCTGCATCACGCACCTCTGCACAAAATGTGTGCTCCGATGCATGTGCCCAAGGCAGGTGCAAAGGCAGGTGCAAAGGGAGGAACCAAAGGCAGGTGCAAAGGCAGGTGCAAAAGTCAGGTGCCCAAGGCAGGAGCCAAAGGCAGGTGCAAAGGCAGGAGCGAGGCTTCAATCAACAAATATTGGCCCCCAGCCCGTCCGGGTCAGGCCCACGGCTGGGGGCCGGTGTCCCTGCAGCGACCACAGAACAGGGCGGCTCCTGGCCTTGCGGGAGCTTCGATGATGGTGAAGGAGACAGCTTGGGAGATTCTTTTAAAACGAGACGATCTCAGGGTGTGATGATGACCGCCCTGTTGGAACGTCTTCCATATCAGAGACACGGTCGTGGGACTTTCTGGGGGCAGGGGGCGGCCAGAGCCGGCGCGCGCCCGCGGGCGCTCCGCGCGTGGCGGGGGGCGGCCAGAGCCGGCGCGCGCCCGCGGGCGCACGCGCGTGGCAGGGCGTGTACGCGGAGGAGGAGGAGGGCGAGGCCGGGAGCAGATCGGGAGACAGAATGAGGCCGGATGCCACATCCGTGAGAACGGGCAGGCGGGACATGAAAACGCTGAGCAGGGGCCCGGAGGACCCCCGTGTGCGCACACTTACCCGTGACGGTCACCACGCCGGGCGTACGGGACCCCTCACGCACGACGCACGCCTGCGCGACGCAAAAGCAGACCGCCACCTGAGCCTGTGCGAGAGCCATCCCGTCCCACGGGGCGTGTGGGGACCACGGCAGCAGCAGCGGCAGCGGCAGGCAGGCTGCCGGGCGGACGGGGCCCCCGCGGCCGGTCCCCTGTGAGAGCTGAGGCCCGCGCCGTCCGGGGCTGACGGGGGAGGCGACGGGGCCCCAGGGACCACACAGTCACGGCGGGCTGCCTGGTAAAGGGCCCCCCGGGGCCCCTGCGCCCCATTCTAGATGGCTGATGAAAACGTGGAAGCAGTCTTAAGTAAACGTCTCGAAGCCACATGATGTGGCCTCGTAGCCGGGGGTCACACGGGGGACCCCAAACTCCTCTGTCAGACGCGGTTCCTCTGCAGTTTCTCCGGACGGAGGCCGCGACACCCTCGCCGGCCTGCAGGGGGGTCCCACAATGCCCTCGCCGCCCTCCCCGCCCCTTCTCCATCCCGCACGGGAGGACGAGGCTCGCCCTTCCGGAAGGCTTTCGAAATCTCCACCCACGGACATCTGTTGTTTTCTGAAGGTTCGCGGGAGCTACCGGGGTGCAAGGCACCCGCTCTCTGTCCTTAAGCGAATGTCCCATCTCTTGATCTCTTTCAAACGCAGGCGACGATCCCCCACCATCCAAAAACGGAACGAGGAAACCCATTTGTCGCGTCCCTCACCTCTTTTCACACACAAATGCCGGCTCCACAGAGGAGGGTCCGCGGGGGGGGTGGGATGGGGACCAGCCCGGAGGTCAGAGGCCGCACTCACGGACCACCTCCCGAGAGCGTCACGAACAGTGAACAGGTCTGAAGTCCCCGGAGCGCACGACAGCGCACGGATCTGGCAGCAAATCTCACCCTGGGCACAGGCGGTGCCCAGCCTGGTGCGGACGGCATGTGGGGTTTCCGACCCCAGTGCCTGCCGTCCGCTGAGGGTTTGGGGGCCAGTACTGAATTAACCTCTGGTGAACTATCTAACAGAACGACTTAGTTCTTGGAACACGCACACACACGCGTGCGCGCACATGCACACCTATTCACCATGCCCCTAAATCTAGAGTTAACCTCGACCCCCGAAACTTGCTTTGTCCTTTCGCTGTGTTCTTTCCATCAGGGGTCCCCTAACCCCTGGGGTGTGGACCGGGTACAGGTCCGTGGCCTGTCAGGACCACAGAGCAGGAGATGAGTGGCAGGTGAGCGAGCGAAGCTCCATCCACTTCTGCGGCCGCTGCCCAGCGCTGGCGTCTCGGCCTCAGCCCCTCCTCAGGCCCTCAGGCCTTAGATTCCCGCAGGGGCGCCGGTCCCCGGTGCCCGGAGAGCGCGGGGACGCCGCTCTGAAGGTGGGCCACGTCGCTGTGCGGTGAGAGCTGGCTGCTGCGGAGCACGACGCACTCGCGAGCTCGGGGGTAAACGGCATGTTGGGATCACAGCCTCCTTACTGGAAAGGGCTCATCGCGGGGACGAAGGGACCTGGCCTTGGTCGCACGGGGCCTCCCGGCACTCGGAAATGTCACAGTGCCCCTGGTAACAATGCATGGGAGACCACGGCAGAAGTGATC
This sequence comes from Macroglossus sobrinus, assembly GCA_004027375.1. Taxonomy (NCBI): domain Eukaryota; kingdom Metazoa; phylum Chordata; class Mammalia; order Chiroptera; family Pteropodidae; genus Macroglossus; species Macroglossus sobrinus. The sequence goes on from PVKZ01009107.1 coordinate 11,137, forward strand.
CAGCCACCAGCGGGCCAGAAGCTCTCAGTGTGACAACAGCCACTTTCCAGGGCTTCAGAACGCCAGACAAAGGGGTCAAGTTCCGGGAAAATGACCTGGAAAAGAGACCAAGTCCAGAGAGAGGGACTCGGGGACAGCAGACTCCCCTGAATCACTTTAAATAGCTGCCCTCTGGACTCGGGGCCACTCCTGCTACTCCAGGGAGGGGCCGCAGAGCGAGGCAGGGAACGGCCAGGGGAAGGAAAGAGGTTACTCTTTCTTTACATTTCTCTGGCTCCTTTTCTCTCATTATTTCATCAAATCGGACCATGTACAGTTCGAAACGCTGCTGAGCTCGCCGGAGGACGAGACGGAGCAGGGCAGATCACCTGCCAGACACCCCCGTGTTTAACCAGGGCCCCCCGCTCCCGACACTGGGCTCCCGCAGTCACAGAGGCAGCTGGCGTGGGTCCCGCCCCCCGGCTGGCTTTATGTTGCTTTGATGGACACCGTCGGGAGAGAAAAGGCAAGGGACCGAGCCTGTGTTGGCCTAATCATTCCTCATAGCCGCTGTAAACGAGTCACCACAAATTCGGGGGCTTAGAATGGAAGAAACTGATTATTTTACATTCTGAAGACTAGACATCTGGAAATGGAAGGCTGACAGGGCTGCAGAGGTCCCAGGAGACGGCACGACCTTGCCTCGTCCCGCTTCTGGTGGCCGTCGGTGGCCCTTCGTGTCCTGTGGCCGCCTCAGTGCGATCTCCGTCTCCAAGGCCACCTGCCCCCTCCTCTGTGTGTTCCTTCCTCTGCCTCCCGTAGAGACCCCTGCCATCGGAATAGGGTCCGACCGTGCAACCCAGGACAATCTCAATCAAGAGACCCTCAACCGAATTCCAGCTGCAAAGACGCCTTGTTCTCGCGAGGTCCCGTCTGCAGGTTGCAGGCGGAGGTGAGGTGCCATTCGGCCCACGGTCGACGGTCTGAGAGATTCTGAGTTTTAAGCGATGCTGAATTTGTGTCTCTCTACGACTTTGTGGCACCGCCAGTAAAAGCTCTTAAAGAAGAACGAATTACGAGCCTCTGTCGGCGTTTCCACCCGTCCGGAAAGGGCCTTCCCCTTTCAAATGAACGCCACACCTAACCGACCGTCCACCGAGACTTTAGCCAAACTTGAAGCAAAGTGACGGGGATTTACTCCTCGCTGCCCAATAATTAAACTCCAGAACCAATCAGAATCGCTTCCATAGTTATTGACTAATCACCCACAGCCATGATATGAAAAGGGATTACATTTTGGATATTTGACGGTTTTTTTAAA
>PVKZ01009108.1:0-12402 GCA_004027375.1 Macroglossus sobrinus
CAAAAAGTCAACTTCGTTTGCGACGTAAAGGCATGCAACTTAAACAACCACCACGAGACAGTGATTTTTAAATCAGTTTGCAGCCTCTCCCAAAATGCAAACTGAAATGCCAGCAGCAGTGTATGGACGTGTGCCCGGCAAATATGAATCCAGCGGTTCTCTCAGTGAGGTCATGGGGGCCCGGCGGTCACCCCACTGCAGCAGGAGACTTTCGGGGTGGCTGGCGGGACCGGGGAGCTGTGAGGAGCCCGAGGGCATAGCTGTGCTGTGTGTGCTCCTCCCTCACCCCACATTCCACCTTCTGCCTGGCCCCGTGTCGGGCACTCAGAGACCTGAGGGGTCAGGGCGGCGGCAGCTCCGCCAGCCGGTGCAGAAGCCTGTCCCTAGTGTCACAACCAGTGTGGACGACCTGGGGTGCTTAGGCCACACGTGTCCCCCGCCCTCCAGCCAGGGCTCTGCCTCGCCACCGATGAGCCCAGCTGCACCAAGCACCTGCCCCAGGTCCTGGGGGCAACATGCTAGAGGTGACAGCTGGCAGCGGCTCCTGGGACACGGGCGTCCCCAGCCGGGCCGGGGACGCGCCTCCCCCCAGCCGTCCTTCACTTCCTTCTTCCGAGCCTGGTCACGGCCACGCTTGAGGCCAAAACTCAGGGATTCTGGTTCGCGTGTTGAGGAGATCTGACACAGTGGTTTAACGCCGTAACCTAAATGGGTCTGTCACACACATTAGAACCCTGGAGTGTCACCATCGGAGCGTCGCCTGGGCGTTATACCAGCCACACTAGCGAGACCTGAATAGGTGGCCATCCCACCCTCGCTTGAATGCCTTCGCGGACGGGGACCTCACTCCACGTAAGGCGGCCCCTTCCGCTTCTCAGTGGCTCTGATCAGAAGCTTTCCTATCAATTTTCCCCTCAGTGGTTTGCACCTCCACGCCCTTGGGGCGGCCCGTGCCGCAGAACTTTGCAAGGGCTAGAAAATGGGGCTCACGTGGGCCGACCAAAGCTGCGGTCACTTCTGCCCTGAGTGCCACTCACCTGTCCCCACCCCGACAGTTCAGGACTCTGCGTCTACACCTGCGCCTTCCGTCAAGCGTGTCAGACCCTGTGCTCTGGCCCCCAGCCCTCCTGGGCTCTGCCTTGATCACTGTTTCTTAAGAGCTCTTCCAGTCTCCTTTTTAAGACCAGAAATGTCTATTTTAGTTCAGTAGAGTTTGCCAAAGAATCCATCAAGGTGCCTCTCACCCCGTGAGACGGGTGCTGGTGTGGCCTGGGACCCCTCGGGCCTGGCCGGACCGCCCGCTGGCAGCGTGTTCCAGGGCACAGAGCTAGGGACCCAGGCAGCGCACACCCCCCCACACCCAGCCATGTGTCCCAAGGACAAGGGGCCTCTTCCCAGAGGTGCACCCCCTTTGGATTCGGGGCGGGGGTCCCCTGCCTCACTGCGGGATTCAGGTCACCTGTGAGTCTCGGTTTCCTTATCCGTAAAAGGATGTGTGATGAGTGGTGGCACCTGCGAGGTGCTCAGGCACACAGAAATGAATGAGTGAGTGAGTGAATGAATGAATGAATGAATGCTACCCATCTTCCTGGGCTGCTGCAAAGATTCAGGGAGCTCATGCTGGTGAGGGCCCCTCACCTGGCACCCGGTAGGTCCCCAACATAGGATCACTTCCTTCCTTCACCTCCTTCTCTAGGACAAGAGCAGAAAACGCTGCTGTGAATCCACGTCACACACAGATGCCCGGCTTTGGGGGTCCCGTCTCTTTCCGCCCTGCGCCCTGTGCCAGGCCCGCCCTGGCAGCCCGTCTGGTCCGGGGCTGACGTGAGCAGCAGCTGCACGCGGCTGGCACCCGGGGCCTGGCTGGCGGGCTGTGTGCCTCGCCCGCGGGAGCCGCCACGCCCGCCCTCGCCCGCAGTGGAAGTGACGGGAGAGGTTCGGCCGGCGGAGCGTCGGTCCGGCGCCCCGCCACCCGCAGCTGCCGCAGCCCTGTTCCATCACAGCCCGCACGCCCGGCTGTCTGCCTCCCACCGAACGCGCGGGACGACGCCCCGGCCCCGGCCTGGCCCGTCATGCGTGCTGCCTGTGGCTCCCCACGGCACCCCCACACACACACAGCTGGCGGGCCCCGTCTTGCCCGGCACCATCGGCTCCTGTCCTTCCCTGGATCGTTACGGGGAGGGCAGCGTGAGCAGCTCCTCTGTCTCCAGAGGCGAGGTGGCTGAGTCTGCCCGCACAGGGCTCCCCGCTCGCCGCCCTCGAGGGTCGGCCACCAGAAGCCCAGGACACCGCCTCACATGACCATGGGCTGTGTCAGCTCGGGGGTGAGCTCTGCCATGGACCCGCTGTGACTTCGGTCACACGCCTGAGCCTCCGTTTCAGCACCTGTGAAATGAGGATAACAATGGCATCCTCTTTGCCGAGTTTCGAGTTAAACGAGACAATGCTTATAAAGCCCCCGGCACCAGAACGTAATACAAAATCCTACCGCGGATTCCTGTCGCGGTGTTCGACTGTTCTCTTCCTCCGCTGTCAGTCAAACGGCCCCGTGCAAACGCCCACGTGAGTGAGATGCGGTCGTGTGGAGCCTGGAAAGAAAAAGCAGCAGCATCTTTGAATGATACGTTTTGTAAACATCCGTGAGTGACAAGAAGGCGAACACAGAACTGGCCAAATGTGGATGGTTGTTCAGACGGGGCGATGGCCACACGCGCAGTTCATTAAACTCTTCCGATCACTTTGTACACGTTTGCAGTTCTCATGAAACGGTTGAAGAACAGTCCTCGTCCGCGCGTCAGGCGGCACCTGGGGCTGCTGCAGGACCCTGCCCGACCGACGGATCTAACATGTCGTTAGTGAGGAGCACGTGGGCCACCTTTCAGCGAGATGTGGGGCTTCCGGGGGACCGGCTGCTGGAACTCTCCAGGGGCGGTGCTCGGAGTCCGGCCGTGCCTGGGCATGGAGGCCGGTGACAGGCGGGGCACACGTGGGTCACTCAGAAGCAATCGCAGGAGTGAGCAGGGCAGAGGTGACGTCGAAGGCACCTCGGCGGGAGGGGCGGGAGGGGCAGGAGGAGGGAAGAGCGTCATGGAAACCAGACAGAAGAAGGGACCGGGAAGCAGCGCTGATGGAGGGCAGGCACTGGTGAACTGTGACCTTCGCTCATTGGATTTGGCGATGGCCGTCCCTGGAGACTGCTGGCGGAGTCAGGCAGGGCCCGCCGCCCGAGCACCAGCCTCGGTCCCATTTCACGGGGTTGGCTCTCCACACGTGGCCACCCCATGACTCAGATGAGGCGCAGCAGGTCACAGAGAGCTCGGGACCAAGCGTCTGAAGACCGCAGTGCTGGTCCCAGCCCCACCAGCCCCCAGTGTCCCCCATGGGATGGGCGCAGATAGGTCAGTCAGGTCATTACCAAGCCCGGGCCAGGCCACACACAGGAGCTGCTGGTGCGTGGCGAGTCACACAAATGCGGAACAGGAGGGCGCTGGAGGGTGCTGGCACCGGACAGGAAGGACCCAGGCTCTGAAACGGCCACTGGTGGTTCTCGCCCAGGGCCCCTGTTCCCCAAGGGCTGGTTGTTATTATTTTATTGTTGTTATTTGGGTTACCAAGTGTCAACCCAGGGACGACAAACAGACGTTGGCTCCTACCCTACAAAGTCGAGTGGTTTCCAGAATCAGACACCTGCTCCCTTGAGGTAAAGGGTAATACCTTGAGGGCCACACAAGACTTAGGGCCTTGGTACGTGATTCATGATTGGCTGGGTCCAGCAAGCCTTCCACTGAGCACCTACTATGTGTTCGTCAGAGGGCACCTACTATGTGCTCGTCAGAAGTTCTCCTAACCGGTCATAAAATTATAGTGTCTTGGGTAAGAAAAGATTTTTATAGTCATCTAGTCCAACCTCGCCTTCCCAACGAGAAGTAATCTCTCTAGCAGTTCTGCCCGGCAGTGCGTCAACCCCAGCTTCATTGAATTCCCCCAGTGCCGTGAAGCTCACTGCCTGATCGCCTGGTAGGTGCCACCCGGTAGCAGCTCACACCGATCGATTTTCTTCCTGTGGGGATTTTCTGTCACCCACGAGGTCTGACTGGCCATGCGCTGACTCTGTGGAGCCACAGGCCCCTCACCCTGCTGCCCAGCCCACCAGGTGTTCACACCCAGCTCCTCCCTCTCACCCTTTACCTGTCCTGTTACCTGAGAGAGAATTCGCACACCATGACATTGCTCTTGGATGTGCACACAAGTCAGTAGTTTTAGTACCGTCCCAGGACAATGTAACCATCACTAACCCCCTAATTTTCACCCCCTAACAAAAACGCCATAGCCATTAGTGGTCACTTTCCATTCCACCATTCCCAGCTCCCGACAACCTTCGATGTACTGTCTGTTCCTGTCCATTTGCCTCTTCTGGACATTGCGGGGAAATAAAATTGCACATGTCCTTCTGGGCCTGGCTTCTTTCACTCGGCATGATGGTTTCCGGGTTTAGCCATGTCGCGGCGTTATCAATACTTCATTCTCTTATCATTGCCAAGTAATATTCCACTGGACGGTGAGACCGCATTTTTCTTATTCACCGATTGATGGTCGTTTGGATTGCTTCCACGTTTTGGCTAGTGTACGTAACGCCACTGTGAGCATCTGCGGCCAAGGTCTGTGACCATGTTTTCTGTTCTCTTGGGTAGATATCTAAGAATGGGATTGCTGGGTCACGTGGTAACTCTCTACCAAACTGTCTTCAAGCTGCCACAATACTTCATATTCTCACAGCAATGGATGAGGGTTCGAACTCCCCCGTGTTTTCTCTAATACTTGTTACTGTCCCTCTTTTTGATGACAGCCATTCTAGTGGGTGTGAAGTGGTATCTCATTGTGGTTTTGATTTCCAGTTACTGAATGGCGAATGATGTTGAATGTGCTTACGAACTGTTGGTTTTATCTTCTCGGGAGACTTGTCTATTTAAAGCCTTGGCCAATTTTTTAAAAGTTGGTTATGTCATTTTATTGTTGAGTTGTAAGAGCTCTTTATATATGTTGAACACTAGACTCTTAGAAAACATATAATTTGCAAATATTTTCTCGTTCTTTGAGTTATTTTTTTGCTTTCTTGATAGTATCCTTTAAACATGCAAAAAATTTTAATATTTTTCTGGCTCCCTCGAGCTGCAATTGACGGATAAAATTGTAAGATAGTTAAAGTGTACAACACAATGATTTGAAAACTTTTAATTTCGATGAAATTTTATCTATTTTTTTCTTTCGTCTCTTTTGCTTTTGGTGTTACCTTTAAGAAACAATTGCCTAATCCAAAGGCATGAAAATTTATATCTAAGATTTTTCTTCTAAGGGTTTTATACTTCTCGCTCTTACGTTTAAACGTTTTTGATCCCTTTTGAGTTATTTTTGTATATGGTGTGAGGTAGGGGTCCAACACTATTCTTTTACATGTAGCTATCCAGCTATCCCAGCACCCTTAGTCAAAAAGACCATTCATTTCCCCCAGTAAACTGTCTTAGCACCATTGTTGGAAACCAATAGCTCATATGTGTGTGGGTTTGTTTTTAGATTCTTAATTCTACTCCGTTGATGTCTACGTCTGTCCTTATGCTAGCACCATACCTTCTCGATTAGAGTAGCTTTGTAGTAAGTTGTGAATTTGGGAAGTGTGAGTTCTCCCACTTCGTTCTTCTTTATCAATATCGTTTCGACTGTCCTGGGTCTCTCGACTTTCCAAACGAATGGAAGGGTCAGCTTGTCAAAAAAAAAAAAAAAGCCACCTGGAATTCTGATGGGCATTGCATTAAATCTGTAGATTAATTTGGGAAATATTGCCATCTTAATGACATTAAGTCTCCTAATCCATAACCTGGGGATGTCTTTCTATTTGGGTCTTCTTTAATTATTCCATGGTCTTCTCCCTCTCCCGCTTGCCCCCTCCTCCCAGCCTTTTCCTTCCACCCAGAATAACTGCAGTCCCTCAAGGTTACACACAGGACACGGTTGCAAGCCCCTCAGTTCCCGGCCACACCTCTGCTGGTGCTCCCGGGGGTCCAGCTCCCTCTGATGGTATGTAGCCAGGACGCTCTGAGCAGTGCCCCCTGTCCAGCGGACAGGCCTGGGGAGGAGGCTGGCACTTTTAGAGGCCACACAACATCTTACGACACCACGCTGTCCTCCAGGGAGCCACTTGCTCCTCGGCTCCCTATGTTGACTCGTCGGGCACCGCCAGGACGCTGTGGGCGTGTGAGAGGCAGAGACCCAGGCTCTGTATCTCCGGGGCTTCTGTTAATGTTTGCAGAACAGGCAGCTCCCTCCTTCTGGATCTAGACAGTTATCAGTTCCACTGAAGACGACACTTGGGGATGCTCCAGGACACGGCTGACCCTATGGCACGTCCTGTGAATTAAAGTCCTTCTCTCTGTGGAAACCAAGCCATATTGGAGATTCCCATCCTCCTCTCCGATCCCACCGCCTGCTTCAAACTGACCCACAGGACATCCAGCCGTGGCTGGTGTGCTTAAATGGAAGCATTGTTCGCTTATTATGAGGACCCAGAGGCTCAGAGATGGAGCACTTGAAATGTGATAAATAATAATAATAATTAATAATAATAATAATAATAATAATAATAATAATACCCTCTTCTGGGTGTTAAGCATTTCAATTTAATATCTGGTCTGAGTGGCACCTTCCAGCGCCCGGAGGGGATGTGCAGTGCTTTCAGATCAAGATCGGAAACACTGAGAACCAGGACTCAGGCGCAGGAGAAACCAAGAGACTGTTAGGAGCGCCGTCTCTGAGACGCAGCGTCTCAGGGGATAGAAGTAATCAGAGGGTGGAAACAAGACCGTTTGGAACAGGAGACACTGGACACGTCGTCAACGGGATCCAGAGCAGGCATGAATGAAAACTCCCTTGGGAAGAAAGCTGGAATGCTCTGACCTTCTGCCCGCACCCCTCACTCAGGAGGCCCTCGCTGAGCTAGGCTGTTTAGGGAGCCCCCGCTGGCTGAGCTGCGGACACAGCACTGGTGCCCGAGACCAGGCGGGTACAGTGTGTGCTCTTTAAACCGAGAGACGTGAGGCTGGGTCCTCGCCCTGCGTTGCTGGGCAGATGTTCCTCACCCACCAGAGATTCCAAAGTCAGCACCACTGGCACCACTGGTCAGTCCTGCATTCTGGGGCACCTTTCTCAAAGAGGGTGCCATCGAACTCTGTCTGATGTTTACAAACCCATCGTGTCCTGCGTGAATCTGCTCTCAAATGTTTGTTACTGCTTTCTGGGTTCGTGGGCCAAGCTCTAAAATAAAAGGCAGTTCGTGAAAAAAAGCCCCAGTGGTCTCTTCGTAACCTTTTGGAATTACTGGGTTGGGGGCTCGCCGCCAGAGGGGTCTAAGAGCCCACCGACACGCCCAGGACCTCCAGCCACATTCTTCAGTGGGGGCAGACAACCCAGCCTCTCGGACCGTGAAATCCAGAGACCCAAGAAAATAAAGAAGCCAGAACAACACAGCCTATGCAGGGGGAAGAAAATCACCATTCTTCTTGAAGTCCCGGAAGGAATCTTAATTCTTCCCCTGACACGACAAACAAACACACACCAGATGGTGGACGGAAGGGATGTTGAGAACACAGCCGACAGGTCTCGCGAGTTCAAAGGTCGATGATCGTCAGGAGACACAAAACGGAAGAACGGGAAAATGAAGCTGAAAGACCTCCCCCCCCACCACAGGGAGACGCAAAAGGGGAGGTGAAGGAGGTGAAGGTACAGGAGAAGAGAGACAAGGACACTGAAGGTCAGCTGCGGGAGGCCCGGGAAAAAAGAAAAGGAAAAAGAGTATTTTAAGAAATTTTTCCCAAACTAGGGGGCCTGAATGTCCAGAGTGACAGGGTCCCTGCGTCCCCCATGTGATGGGTGAAACAGACCAGTGACCGGTGAGAAGAGAGGCCGCGAGGAGCTGATGCCCGCTCTAGGGGGTGACAGGCCGAGCAGAGGGCGCTTAAGGGAGGCGAAGCCTGCCCTGCCCCCGCCCGGCTCAGCACCGGCCTCTGCAAGCCCCCGGCACCCCCGAAGCACGCTCCCCGCCTCCCTCGTAGGAACCAGATTTCATGGGGTGAAATGATGGACTGGGGGGGTGTCCAATCAGTGGAGAGGCATACTGAGCGGGGTGAGGCCCAGCCTGGGAGCAGAAACCCAAACAGGGGGCCCAGCCCCCCTGCTGACTCTCTCTGGGGAGCTGGACAGGAGACCCATTTCCGAGCAGGGCCACCAGGGACTGTGACAGAAAGGAAGGGACCTTTGACGGCTGCACAGGGCGAAGCTGTGTTGGGCGGGGGAGGGGCGCTTGGAATGCATTTCGGCTGAAAGGACAGGCGGTGGCATCTGTCCCCGTGCACTTGGGCCTTTAAAACCCCTCTCAGGGACGGCCCCCCTGTTCGTGGAGCAGCGACCCTGTGTTTCAAGGCGGGCTGGGCAACCGGCCCACATTTGCTCTGCGGCTGGAGTGGAGACAAGGCGAGGGCGACTTTCGCCAGGCGCAGCATTGATCCGTGATCCCTGAGTCACACGCGGGCGAGTGGGAGAGGTCCTTCAGACCGGGAGAAGCCGGGGTGATGCAATCACGGCGTGCTGAGCTGTCCTTGATGTGATTACCGTGCTCAGTAATTATTATCATTTAACCTACTCAGATGTGTCCAATTAAAGAAGAATTGTTTTGCAATCAGGTTGTTCAGATGGTGACAGATGGAGAACCCTCTCCGTGGAGGCAAGGACAGTCCCTTGGGTTTGTGCTGGGAGGTTTGGGAAGCCGCCCCCACCCGTGTGGACTTCTAAAAGGGTTTTGATCCACACAAGCAACCATACGAGGAAGAGCGGGCACAATTGCCCCCGTTTGCTGAGCAAGGAGTTGTTTTGCAGCTCAGAGAGGCCAAGCGACTTGCCCAAAGTCACACAGCAGCAAAAGGACTGAGCCAACCACGCTCAGCTGGTCTCCTGGCCCCCCATCTGCTCCACCCTCCTACGCTAGGTCGCAGAGACTCTCCTATCAGGTGGCACCGTCCTGGGCTGGAGGGACAGCAGGGACTTCGGATAAAATACTGTCATGTGGGTCCCTATAACAGGCCCACTGGGAGGTGGCAGGGCCCTGAGCCGGACAGACCCGGTGAGCCTGAGCCCTCCACGAGCCCCAGCCAGGCTGGGCGGTGGGCGCCCAGGAGATGCGGGATTCTCACCACTGACGTTTCAAAATGAAAACGTCATTTTGAAACGTCTTGCCTGTAACATCATAATACGTTTATTGTAGAAAAATCCCGGAAATGCATGGAACCACGAGAGACCCTATGAAAACCAACCACATCTCACTAGGTATTTTCATGGTGAAGTTTTCCACGTGTGCATGGGTATTTCTTGTTTAAAGAATTAGAATCATGCTTTATATGGTTTTGAATCCTAGTTTTTGTGTTTTTTTTCCACTTTAACTCTCTCACGATTCTCTTCCCTGACATTAGTCTTTGAACAAAGGATATTTTAAAAGATACAGTGTTTCATCACATGCAAACAATGGGTTGCTTGATTTATGTCTTTGAAAACCCACAGGAATGAATTAAAATAAGTAAGAATAAGGGATGGACTACGTGCCTGTGTAAGTTTCCAAGCATAAAAGTGTCTTCTTGAAAAACAAAGTTAGAGCAACTCAAACAAAAGATTTCATACACACACAATGCCTAAAAAGCATTGGACAAAAATGTAGTATCTTTTTCAAAAAAAAAAATTCTAAAGAATAGATCGTGGGAACTTTAGAAATAAAGACCAAGATCCAAATACTATTTTTCTAAATGGTAAACTTCCAGAACCAAGTTCATTTAAATCAAGAACTAAACAAAAATGATACTATGCATTATTATTATTGAACATAGTCTTGGCAGTTCCAGCAAATGCAATACGATTTAAAAAGTATAATAATGGTTTGAACCTTAGAAAAACAAGAGATAAATTTGTCTATTTGGTTGATGCTATAACTATAAACTTAGAAACCCAAGAAATTAGTAAAAGTTACTGGAATGAATGAGTATTTGGTGATATAGCTAAATTTAAAATAAATACACAAATATTGACAGGTTCTCTCTTCTAGCCTTAAGTACCTAGAAATGGAAAAAAAAATTATTCACAGTAGCAACCCAAACTATTGAATATTTAGGAATACAATGTAACAAGAAAGAAAAGGGTCTCACATAAAAAAATAAAATCTTATTAAATGACAAAAACCAAGACATGAATAAAGGGAACATTGTATCCTATTTTTGGAGGGGAAAATGTAATATTTATTTAAAGTTACCTCTCCTCAAATTAATGTATATACTTAATGCAATTCCAAATAGAATGCTAACAGAGTTTTTTTTTTTTTTGACAAATAATTGGATAAAACAATTACAAAGCTTATTTGGAAAAATAAATTCCTGGGAATACCAACTTTTTTAAAAAGAGTAGTTAGCGGAATTTGCATTATCAGATCAGGACACACCGAAAAGACGCTCTATCCAAATAAATATGGTACTGGGATCAGAAGAGAAAACTAAGTCTCAAACCAAACAGAAAGCAGAAATAGATCCTGGTATGTTTAAGAATCAAATGCGTGAAAAATATTATCTTTTACTAATGGGAAAAGATAGATTAAATGACCTTCAATCCTATGACTTATACAGTGATCAATTCCAGATAAAGACTTAAATATAAAAGCAAGACAAAACACACACACACACACACACACACACACACACACACACACACACACACAAGTCTAAGGCCATGCCACCTTGAACAAGCCCATTTCTGTCTGATCTCGGAAGCTAAGCAGGGTCAGGCCTGATTGGTATTTGGATGGGAGACCACCTAGGAAGACCAGGTGCTGTAGGCGTAAAACATAAAAAATAAGGGATTGTAAACTGACAACCTGTGAGGTCAACCAAGACATGAATAAAAGGTTGCCTTGCCTAAAAAGTTTTTTTAAAAGAAGCACAAAACACTTTTATCTTTTTCCTTTTTAAAAAAAAGGCTACATAAAAGTTAAGCAGTAAAAAAAAAACAAAAAAAAATTTTACCCAAGAATGAAAGTTCAGAAGCTATTTTAAAAAGTAAAGCGGATACATTTGTCAGTATTAAACTATTTAATATTGACAGTATTAAACTATTTTAAATCGTTTATGGTTACCTTAAACGAGCTGTCAGTTATATATATTTGCAATTCAGAGACAAGACAGTGACTTAGTATCTATTATATACAACGTGTTCTGACAGACTGATGAAAGACAATCACCCAATAAAAAAATAGACCAAGGATATAGAAAAACAATTCCCAGAAGAGCAAATCCAAGTGACTAATAAAATTTTTTTAAAGATTCTCAAATGCTCTACTAGTATAGGAAATACAATTTATAATAACAGTGAGGTAAATCTTCATCGCTATAAAACTAGCAAAATTTTAAAATAGCAATAAACACTTTTTGCTCTTGGGGCTATGGAGAAATGAGTACTCAATGACTGGTTATAATTCGTGGAAAGTCAATATGGCAACATCTGTTAAAATAATACATGTATATCCTCAGCCCAGCCATCCTCTCATGCTTGGGAATCTAATGCATAGAAATAAAAGCATCAGTGCATAAGGCTTTATATCCAAGAATCACAGCCCTGGAAACCTCTGGAAACCAAGTGAAAAGCCATCAGCAGGAGAGGATTGAATAAGGTAGTAATTCTCGCCTTAGAATATTATAGAAGCATTCACAAGAATAAATTAGACCTGTGACCGTTGACTTTTTTTGAGGAAACTGGATGCAAAAACCTGAAGAAAGTATGACCTTGTTTTTGTAAACGGTATCATTACAACCCTCTATGTGCTCGTATATTATGATCTGAGCCAGGAGACTATTTATGAGGTTGTTAGCACAGCCGCTCTAGGGAGATGCTGTAGGAAGAGCTGGCAGAAAAAGAAAGGGAAAAAAGTTACCACTTCCAAAAGAAAAGTAAACCGAAAGGAGGAGCTGGGGGGTGTCACCTTCTGGGCCTTTGCCGCTGGTCTAGACCCAGGTGACGTTCAGTGAGATCTGCCACAGCTGGCAATAAAGACACACCTGGATGCCTTGCTCTGATGTTTAGCAAGTGGGCACTGTGAGACACCGACTTATCAGCTCACGCTTAAAAAGACTCAGAACAAGTCAGTAAAATTATTCTTACCGTAGCTTCTTCAGCCACAGGACAGTCCCTCCGCGTTTCTTCACCATTACCCCCCCGTTGCCATGGTGCCTGGGTGCAGATTCCATCCATCCACCCACCCATCCACCCACCCACCCATCCATTCATCCATCCATCCATCCATCCATCCATCCACCCATCCATCCATTC
>PVKZ01009109.1:0-12410 GCA_004027375.1 Macroglossus sobrinus
TTCAGAACATTCCCTGGGTGTCTGTTGCAAGGAGAACTGGACCGGTCTGGAAGCAGGATCAGGGAACTAGGAGAGCATAGACCCCCTCCTTCCCCAGCTCCCCGGGCCGCAGGGCTTGGGGGGCCCTGCAGGCGGGCCGTGGGGAGCCGTGTGGGGGGAAGGTTAGGGAGGGACTTTTACCCTCTGTAGTGCTAAGGTCAGCAGGCCCCGGCAGCGGGGGGTCCGAGCCCACGCCTGGCGCCCTGAGGCCGTGGTTCCCACACTTAAGAGTGTAAAGCCACCTTGAGGACTGGTTAAGGCTTGGATGCAGCCCCACCCCAAAGTCTGATTGGCCAGGTCTGGGGTTCACGAGCCCGCAGGCAGTGCACAGAGGGCATTTCCCCTTCCATAGTGAAGGACCCACTTGACCACGCAGGTAAGTCCTGCTTATGACAGAAGGAGTCCTTCCTGGGTCAGGAACAAAAGCTGCGTAGACCTCCCCAGCTTTGAGCAGACACACACCCCACCCTACCACCCCACCACCCCACCCTGTAGCATCAGAAAGGAATGGCCTCTCCTTACGCCCCGGGAGGCTGAAGGCTCGTGCAGCCCCCTGCAGCCTGTGGCCCTTCCTTTCTGGCTCGCTGGGCCTGCGGTCGCTGGTCGGCAGCAGTCAAGGTCACCTGTGCATTGGCGACAGCGCGTGCCTCGTTAGTTAAGGCAGCCATTCTCAAGACACAGGACTTGGGCTGTGTTTAACACACGTGGCGTGTAGATCTCGTCCACCCCAACAGTATCTTTTCCGTTACCTCTTTGAAGGTTGAGAGTTCACATGAGCGATGTGTTAGAGATCAGAGGAACCGGTGTCACCCAGCTGAAGCTTAGCACCTGAGAGGGGCCTTCCGCTTTAGCCCTTGTGGCTCCCTTGATCCTGGTTGCCACCGCCCTGCCCCCACTCAGTCCCGAAACTTCTGCCTCTTGCTGCCTCCTCCCCAGTTCCTTTAAAAAGAAAGTAAATACAGAAACCACATACCTGTGTCCGCTTGTTGACGTGTTTCCACTTCAGCGGGTTTCTGAATCTGGTTGCGATCTACAGGCCTGTGACTGCGGCCGCGAAGCTTGTGTTTGGCTCGTGGGGAACCACGAACCGTGATGCGCGCTGGATCATAGTAGGGCCGCAGAGGCTGGGCTGCAGAGAGGGAGGGGCCCGGAAGAGAGTGGCTTTTCCCAGTGTGAGTCAGTGCTCAGTCGGCCTAGAAAATCCTAGGGAACGTTAAAGGAGGTTTAAATCAACAGACTGGTGATTTTTGCCTCCAAGGAGGTAAAATAAGATAACATTTAGTATTTTTTTTTTTTATAGCTGGTCTTTATAAACGTGGAGTCAAGCTTCATCTCTCTAAAATGAGAACCTGTGAGAAAGTAGATGAATCAGAGGATTATTTGGGGTAGGTGAGAGGGATTTGCAGAAGGTCTGAGGGAGGAAGGACCTGGAAACCAAATCAATATTCTAAGCTGCTTAGATTTGTCAGGGTAAAAAGTTTCAATTTTGTAGCTTTTAGTCTTTTATACTATTGCCAGATGATCTTTCTGACGTAGATTTGTTGTCTTTATTCTTCACTGTTAAAATGATTTTGTGGTTGAAAGCTATTGTCTAGTTAGTGTTCCTGCATTTTTACTGGTTTATTTAAATTAAAACTATCTATTTATTTAGGCAAGGCAGCTTTTGGCAACCTCACAAATTGCAAGGACCTTGTCAGTTTACAATCCCTTATTTTTTATTTTTTATGCCTACAGCACCTGGTCTTCCTAGGTGGTCTCCCATCCAAGTACTAACCAGACCCAACCCTGCTTAGCTTCCAAGATCAGACGGGATCGGGCTCGTTCAGGGTGGCATGGCCGTAGACAGAATTAAAACAATTTAAATATTTGGATTCCTCCTTTTGAGAGCTGTTGTATCCCTGTTGCTTCCCATTACAGCATCCCTCAGATGTCCCTAAGTAATCAAGTAAACAACTTCAGAGGTAGCGATTCCAGATGTCTTTGGTAAATTCAGCGGCCAAGCATTTGTTTGTTTGCATAATTTGTCTGTAGATGGCCGAGGGCCGGGGACAGCAGCATGGATGTTGTGGTAATGTTGACAAGTTCAGGCTTCGGAGCAGTTGGAACTCAGTCAGACACGCCCTTCCAGACTTTACATTTTCTCAGCCATAAAATTAAGGTAGTCTGCCTGCCTCGTGGGGACATGAAGAGGATTAAAGGGGAAAATCTGTGTGAGACAGCGCACAGTAAGCCCTCAGCGAAGGTAACTGACGCTACCATCCTCTAAACGTGAAATGTACGTCCAGGTCTGAGTCATAAAAAAAGTGTGAAGGAAATTATAGGAACATACACGTGTATAAATTTGTGATTTTATTCCATTTCATTGAAAATGAACCAGTAGACGGGAGACTGGCATAGGGGTTAGACTGTTCCATTCTGGCTCCAGCCTCATCGTGAATGGGCCTTGCGCCATAGATGGGCCACAAGCTTTACTTTCCGTGTTTGTAAAAGAAGCTGGTGGCCTAAGTCATCTCTAAAACCCTTTCGGCCCTTCAGGCCTGTGAGCGCGCCGTTCTCAGCTACACTTTGTACTGACTAGTTTCCGATCCACGTTAGTTAAACTCTTGGAGGGACAAATGTACTCCCTGTGGTAGAATTATATTGGAATTACATATAATAAATGATGTTTGGCGATTTCATCTAATGATTTCATTGGAATAAGTGCTGTCTAGGCCTTTAGAATAGTGATTACTCAATAAAGGCTATCATTTCACTTTATTTGGGGATTAATTTTTAATCACACAGAAAGCTCATAGTTATCCAGATCATACTTATATATGGATTTTCATAATAAAACCTACTGATTCAAAGAGTCCTTCAAATATATAAATATTCCCCAGACTTCATTTTAACCAATGTATTAAAACTTCTCTCTGACAGGAAATTATAGGAACAGTGAATGAGTAGCTAATAAAATTTTTTAGTTGTATTGCATTTTATTTTTGTATGTATTTTATTTACCTTCAAGTGCCAGTGCTAATGAGCAGTGGGAACCAAGAGGAAATCAGCCTAGTACAGCGGGAGATGGAGAAGGGAGGGCTGGTCCAGCCTCTCTTTGTGGGTGAAAAGATAGAAGCTCAGAGAAGTCAAGTGACTGGCCCAGGTCGTACAGCCCGTCGGTGGCAGAGTGGACCTGTACCCCAGGCCCCTGGTCTGGCTTCCCTTCCTGGCCCTCGCTGCTGCCTCAAGCAGAGGGCCTGGGCACTCGGTGAGATGCACGGCCGGTCAGTGAGAGACCAGGCCTAGTGCATCTCAGTCCACTGCGAAGCCAGCAGCAAGGGAGACACAGCTCGAACAGGCTGTCATCGATATGGGGACAGGGGCCTTGTGTTCCAGCCTAGTGCCTTTTACGTAACAATTGCGTAGTAAATGCTGAAGGAAGAAACGAACGATTGCTACCAATTGTAGAGCATACGGAGTCACTTCTCCTTTCAGGTCCTTGAACACGTGCCCCTGCTGCTGTACGTACTGGCAGCGAAAACGTTAATTCTCTGCCTGGCATTCGCCGGGGTCAAAATGTACCAAAGGAAGAGACTGGACGCAAAGCAGCAAAAACTGGAAGCGGAAACGAGGAAGCAATCAGAGAAGAAAAATAACTAAGCGGAAGCCGCAGGTACTGGGCCTTTGCGAGGGTGACGCCACAAGTGGGTTAGGCCGGACCATGCAGGGCCGCGGCAGTTCAGAGGTCCACGCCCCTGAGGCCCGAGGCCCGTGTGAGGGCACGCGGCCCCGCCTGTCAGCACACGGGTCTGGGCAGGTTCTGACCCCTGAACCCTGTCCGCCGGCACGTCGGGGGGCACGTGGGTTAGTCCACACCTCTGCCCAAAGCCTGCGTGGTCCTTACTGGGAGCAGCGGCGCTGCACAGGTGTGAGGTCACGGGAGAAAGCTCCACGCGTACTGGAAACACCTACAGTCACACGGGACTCTGAGGTGGGGGCGGGGAGGAGGTGGGTCGCACGTCGTTTGAAACCCGCACCTGTACCCAACACTTAGAAATCCTTACCCCGGTCACACTCGCCCCCTCTGCTGCCGCACTCCCGGTCACACTCTCCGCACTCCTGCAGGCCATTTCTCAACCACGACAGACTCTGATGTCTCTTGGCCTTAGCTGGTCAGGCTCCGGGCTCAGGGGCCATTCCCAGGGACTTCCTGCCAGGCCAGAAGTCTCACTCCTCACCGAAGCCCAGGGCCTGTGGCAGCGCACACAAGGGGTCCCCAGAGATGTGTGTTGGGTCGAGGCACCAGAAAGTAGTTATTCGGCCCCCGTCACGGTTTCTCTAACTATGGAGCGCTGCTCCAGCTTCATTTGTCAAGGTGAGCTCTGTGCTCGTCTGGAAACCAGCGTGTAGCTGTGGCGGCAGGGGCTCCTGGATCCGTGGTTCCGAAGCCCGGCTGATGCTGAGAACTGCCTGAGCAGCTGCCTGTTCAAATGCAGATGCCCAGGCTCTGGCCTCTGAGGGGTCCTGTTAAGTCTGTGTGTGCGTCTGGGCGTCAGTTCTTTGAAAACCCGTCCTCTGAGCAGCAGGTGGCCCAAGGAACCACAGGGCTGGTACCCTCCACGCCCCCGTCCATCCTGAGGGGTGCGGATCCCTGTCACAGGACCCTCAGACCCACCGAAGTTGAAGGCGGGCTTGCGAGTGACGGAGCGGCACTCCCTGAGTGACTGTCCCGTGCTGGCACTGCGCGAAGCACGTCGTGTGCAGCGGTGGCAGTCCCCTGAGGGCACTGGGAGGCCCGTTCAGGTGGGGAAAGTGGCCCCCACTATGTGCGGTGCGGAGCCAGCTGAAAACATGCAGCCCACATGCCCCCACCTGCCCCCCACTGCATCACCACCTGAGCACGGAGGGGTGTGCCAGGGTGCCCCCTGTCAGCCAGCCGAGGCATTCGTCCAGCAGGAGCAGTTACTGTCATGGACCTTGCCTTAAAAAAATCAAAAAGATGTTTTATCGACTGAAACCCAGGAGTAGGCACCTGGCTGGGGGAAGGGGCACGTCAACACTTAAAAGGGCAAGGGAAGACCGTTTTCACTGAAATGCTGATTTCCCTCCCATTCCAGACACCATCTTGTGTGGCATCGTTTTGTGTGGGAAGCCGCGGCGAGGAGGAAAAGACGAGGTGTGGGATCATAAACCCTCCTTCCCCCCACGGACATCACGGGTCGGGTCAGTGAAGTGGGGCGCGGGGCCCAGCGCTGAGCTCAGAACTGCCCGGGGGTTCGTCCCCCCCCTAGGCGGCAGCTCATCAAAGCCTGCAGCCTTGTTTGGAACCAAAGGGAATTTTCAATGGAAGGGAAATTATGATGCTACAAATACATCCGTGGACAGATACGCTCCGATGGCTCCTGTTTGTTGAGTGAGTGTCTGAACGCTCGTGTTCATGCTGCGCGTGTCGCCTGTTTGCCGTTAGTTTGGCAGACGTTTCCTGCTCGTCCCCGAGGTTCTTCTGTTCTGGGTTTTGCACTTTAAATGCCAGCTTGAGAGGACTCCAGCCGAGAAGAAAGAGAAGAGAGAGACTTAATCACTGATGTGTCGGAGGATAAATTCCTAGCCTATAGCTTTAACTGAAAATGATGTGTATTTTAATATGCCTTTAAAAGAACTAGTATTTTCTTTAGTAAAACTAAATGCCTTTGAAAAAGAGTGTGTCTGGTCTTTGGAGCAGGCCACGTGGAGTGAGTGTGTGTGCACCTTTGCGTGCACTCATGCATACGCACATGCGTGTGCACGAGACACGCACGCTGCTGTAACAGGAGGGCATTCTGCAAACCCCTGCCCCTTCCAGCTCTTCCTCGCCAAGGGGCCCAGGGCGTAGCTGCCGCCCGCAGAGGACAGGGCCGTGGAAGGGGCGTCTGCTGCAGGGGGAAGCCTCGGCCCGCCCGCACGCCCCGTTTCTGCTGCCCGTCCGGACCCGCCTCTCCACCCCCCTCCCTCCTGTGGGCACTGTCACCTCCTCACGCGTGGGCACTGGGGCGCAGGGCGGCTGCACACTCGTCCAGGGGCACATGCAGCGGCTCGTTCAGCAGCCGCTCGGACCCCGAAGTGACTGAGGATGGAACCAACCAAGACGGGAGTCAAAAGAGAGGACCCGGGCTTTTGATGATCATGGATCCGTCGTATCAGCCCTAAACTGCCACCTGAGCCCTCCTTGTTTTTGGTGGTGGGAGTGGGGGGGGTGCCTTCTGTGTCGTGTCACTCCGTGGTCAGGCCGCTACTACTCGTAGCCTGACGTGTCACCATCAGCCTTGTCCTCATCGTAAAACGAGCTTAGTGACCACGGCCCTACCTCAGACAGGTGCTTGTCTGAACTGAATAAGGGCACGTACGTGAAAATGGTTTGTATGTGGAAAATATTGGGAAACGCAGGGTGTGTGTGCCGCCTGGGGTCGGGGGGCAGCAGAGCCCCCCGGTTGGGCAGACCCCCGTGGCTCCATCCTCAGCTGGGCAAGGCCAGGGCCAGCAGGCCTCAGCTCCACGCGTCCGTTATCCCCTGGGCCCGTTCCAGGGCAGTGCCATTCCAGCACGTCACCTTGAGTCACCCTGGCTCATGGGAACGGAGTGGGGCTGGGCGGTTGGTGGGGGCAGGGCCAGCAATGGCGTCTTCCGTCAGCCGGCCTCTTAGAACAAAGCCACCGTACCGTGAGGGCCGTTCCAGAGGACCTGTCCACACATGCGGGTGGCCGTCACCCACCTGCATCGTCACCCGCCATTTCACACGCTGCACGACACCTGGCTGCTCCCTGAGAGATGCCGGACTGGGCTCCCCGTCTCCCCCGTCCGCTCGCCAGAGCAAGCCTCTTACCGGTCAATTCCCTAACCCATCCCAGGGCGGGGTCTTAAAGGCCCAGAGCAAAGGTTTCTTTTGGTCAAAGTTTCCTAAGATGTGTTAACTGTGCCCGGCGACAAACAGCAAGAATTTCCCTCAAGGAGCGAAAAGAAAATGAGGTTCGTGACGTTATGTCAGACGCGGACACTGTGGGAACCTGGGCCTGGACCCGATGGCAGGAGCTCCCGCTGCTGGTGGGGGCGCCGGTGGGGGTGCCAGCCATGGTGGAGCACCACGTGCTTGGGGGCCCTTAACCCCGCTTTACTAATACTTCACCGAGCCCCAGAGAGGTAAAGTAACTGGTGCAAAGTCTCACAGGTCCTAAGCTGGAAACGAGACCCCAGCCAGGTCTGTCCAGTTCCCAAAGCCCAGTGTGTACTTTCCAGTACTTTCCCCAGAATAAAGCAGCGTTTCTGAATTATGAATGCAACGTCGTGTAACTGCTTTGCGCAGCGAAAGTAGTCCTCTTCCTCTTCATCTCTCTCCTGGTGTCATCTTCCCCCTGCTTGCTTTTCTGATGAGTAAACAAGGCCGCACAGGAGTAGAACCCTGAACTCGTCATATTAGATTGTTTTTTTTTTTTTTGGCTTTCAAACAAAAACAGCTTCTGTTGGTTGATCTTGTTCATCTGATAACCCAAACGCTTCTTTTATTTTCTTTTTTCTCACTGCAAAGTCATGTGTCTCTGTTCTGCCTCATGCTCGGTTTTGTGTTGAAACACATTCCCGTGGCGTCCGGTTGGAGGTGGCTGTTACCGCCAGCCAGTGTCTGGTTTGATGTCAGAGGTGAGCTGAACGCCCCCACCGCAAATTATGAGGGCGAAAGAGGAAAAAAAAGGCTAGGCTTTGGTCACTGAGCCACGCGTGGTGGCGAGGCACGTGGCAGGCCCGAGTGGCTCCTCCAGGCCTCAGTTTCCTCCTCTGTAAAATGGGAACATGCCAGACCCTACCCCGTGGGGGGTCGGGAGGGTTAAATGAGCCGCTCTTTAGCAGAGCGGCCGTGTGAATAAGGGCCGTACGTGTGAATCTGGATCTGAACCGCTCCTTCTCACGAGCAAGTCACACAGTCTTTCCGTGCCTCGGTTTACCCTATCTGGAAATAGAAATGGAGGGACTGGCAGTTCCTACAGCACAGGCTGTTGTGGGGATCAAGTGAGTTAAGAACATGTAGCTGTTAGTGGTTTTTACTACAGAACTCTGGGTAGGTGTGCAATAGACACAGTATCAGAGCAGACCCCTCCTGCCCCAGACAGGCCACGCCCCCGCGGGCCTGCACTCAAGGTGCTCGAATTCTAAAACCTACGCGAAACAGGCAGCGAGACGTCCACACGCACGTCCCACACAGAGCGAGCTGTCTCACCAGCTCACCCAGGACGAGGGATGCAGTGTTCCAGAAGATGACGTTCGTCAGCACCTGTGGCCGGCTGAACCGCAGTCCCTCAGGGCAGCCCGGATCCCTGGTCCTGACCCCTGGAGCCTATGAGTGTGACCTTCTACGGGAATGAATCTTTGCAGATATGAATAAGATGAGAAGATTCTAAATGATCCGGTTGGGACCTACATGCAATCACAGGCATCCTCGTGAGAGGAGGAGGTAAAGCGGCCGGGGAAGCAGAGTCTGCAGGGGTGCGGCCACCAGCCGAGGGATTTCAGCCCTCTGGTCCCCCTGGTCGGCGGTGCTCGGTTACAGCCGACACAGGACGCTCGCAGCAGGGGCTGAAACTGCCTGGTCCCCTGGTTCCGAGGTGCAGGTCATCCCCAGATACAAATGCGTGATAACAAGAGTGCGGCAGGAGCCCTCCGCCTGGTTGCTGAACAGAACCGAACGTCTTTTATCTGACACAGTAATTTCTGAAGACTCCTGGGGGATTCAGGAGGGAGGCAGGGCAGGAAGACAGCCACGAATCTGATGCTTTCTGTGGATGGCCCTCAGGCACCTGGCTTCACAATCTCATATACAAATCTGTTAGGGGCTGGGCAGCAACCTTCACGAGTTATGTTTGGTACGCCCCGGTATAACTACCTGTATTGTAACATTACCGCCTGGACATGCATAAATAACAATGAACTCTATGATAGATCTAACAGCAGGCAGGCTTTTTTCTATGAAAGTGAAAATTACCCACTCATATTCTTACAACCCTTCGTGAGCAGTAGCCCTAAACTCGGAATAGGGTCCCGCTGTGCCAACCGCAGGGGGCTCAGCTAACAGGACTCAGGATGCGACCTCATAGAAGAATCTAATGACTTCCTGTTGGGATTCTTGGAGTCAGGACGGGAGATGGGTAAGCGAGTTCCACAGACCCGTGTTCATGCCTCCTGTCCACCCACCGAGTCCCGCTTGAACCAGCCACTGTCACTGCTTTCCAGGTTCCTTCCTGGGACCACCAGCTTGCCAGGGAGCGTCTGCACGGGCTCTTACCTCCTTGGATGCTTCTCTCCCCTCCTCCGCCACCTTGCTTTCGAGCAATGGGACAGAAAGAGCCCGTGGGACCACTATCTGGACCACGTCTCCAGCCGATGGTGAGCTGGCTCCTGTGGATCCTTTTGGTGGGCACGCGACTTTAATTTCGACTTTTCGTCTGGTGACCGTACACTTGGTTCTCTTTTTTAATCTCAGCCCTGAACTTTGACCCCACAACCCTCAGCTTTGCTCACCACCAAGCTCCTCTGAGATGGACTGTCAGCCCCCGATCCACCGACGTCCCCTTCACAGGATGGAGTCAGGATCCCGAATTGACCAGGAAGTTTTAATGAAAACTGTAGTAACCCCGAAGCACTTTACCTACGCCCTCAGGAGCCTACGTCCTCCCAGCATCCTCGTGGGGCTGCTGCGGGAGCAGCTCCGGCTGCCGTGCGTGGTCCAGAGTCCAGCCCGGGGCAGGGGGGGTAAAGAACCAGGCTTGTCGCACCGTGTTACTGCCTGTTGGACGAATCACCCTTAAGAAAATTTACCCAGATAGTAGTTCTCCCATCTCCGCACCTTGTTGGTGAGCGTTCTCCACTTGCTCGGGTTGATCCTTTCAATCCCTTTGTTAATTAAGCTGCTGAAAAGTATATACTGGTAGGAATAGACGCTGTCCATGGACCGCAAGCAAAACTCCTTTCTGTTGTTGATGATAAACCACTTCAGGGAAGACCAGGCTGCGTCTAAAGGGTTCAGGTAACTGTAAGGGGAAGGCAGAGAGAGTAGCTCGTGGCCGAAGGACTTGGCCACCTCCGGGCAGCACACGATACTCGTTAGGTTCACGGGCGCCGGGACGCGGGCCCAGGCCTCGGCCCCCCCGTCTTCGTTTGGCTGCGGCTCATCCCTACGCCTTCTGTCCTTCACCACGATGGCGCACCTGCCGTAGGCCTTCCTGGCCACGTCGCAGAACTCGAAGAAGAGGCTGCCTTCTCGCCGGACACTCAGCTCGTCTCGGAGGAACATCCGGTATTTCCAGGGCACCCACCCTTGGCTTCCACCGGCATGCACAAGGCACCACGTCGGAGTCTGCACGAAATACTCGTCGCTAAAATCTTCCCCGATGACCAGACTTTCGGGGATGTCGGTTTCCCCCAAGTACACGGTGTTATATCCGTCGTACTGCAGCGTCCTCAGGGCTTTCAAATACTGGACGCATTGCTTCCTCTTGATGCTATCGAACGGACGTTTGATAATGATGTTTCGCAGGAGAGGGTTTGCAAAGTGAGGCATGGTGGTTCCTCCGGGGTTTTAAGAGCTGGCATGTCTCCGTCTGTGGGACGATGATGTCATAAAGGGCTTTCTTACAGCCGGGCCAGTCCCAGAGACGCTGTTGGGACACATGCTCAGAGCAGTTTCCTCTTAGCTTATGTGATACAAGGATAAGGAATGCTATCCAAATACAATACTTCTTGGATGTCACGTCTTCAGCCTGGGACAGCGAGGGGCAGTTGTGTTCGTTTGCTAAGGCTGGTCGACTTAAACCATAGCAATTCATGTTCCCACAGTCCCGGAAGCTCCAGATCAAGTTGCTGGCGGGTCTGCTGTCTGCTGGGGCCTGTCTCCTCGGCTCGCAGAGGGCCGCCTTCTCACTGTGTCCTCGCCCTGTCTTTCCTCTGTGGGAGCACACGTTTCTGTTCTATCGTCCTCTCCTTGTCAGGATACCTGCCGCGTCAGAGGGCCTCGCCCCTTCACGCCTCCTCCTGATGCTGTGCCTTGTCGGCTCCCCCTCCTGGGCTGTGGGTTCTGTTGGGGGCGAATGAGGAGGGCCTGGGAGCGATGATGAAGCTTCAGCGGAGTCCTGTCCCTCTGGAGATTCTAGAGAGTGGCCTGGTGGAGGAGCCCGGGGGCAGTATGGATGTCTCCACGGTGACTGGAGGGCCACTCCTGCCTCCCAGGACAGCAGACGAGACCTTGCCAGCCCCAGAAGCAGCCCCGGCCCCACACCCCTTCTCAGTGAGAGCCTTGTCTCTCAGCCCTCGGAGCCACCGCTCCCTGCTTTTCCAGAAAACACTTCTGTACGCCTTTCTTCTCCACTGCCCTGGTAACTGATATTCTGGGGTGGAGCACTAACATGTTTAATGGATTTAAATTAATTCTGCATACTTGGAAGATCAAGGTTGTTCCCTGCAAAGACAGAGAGCGACAGAGCTTTTCACTCGGTGCGTGAGCGTGGCTGCTGTCTTCTGCCCGCACACATCATGCTCGTCGGGAAAGGGCGGGGACATTCGGAGACTAGAGGCGTCAACACCGACCCCACCGAAATGAATACATAAATGAAACCCCCAAACTGTGACACGTATGTGTGAGCGCGCATGTGTGTCTGAGTGTCTGTGTGTGTTTGCGTCTCTTGAGTGTGTGCCAGGGCCGTGAAGACACAGAGCCCAGCCCCAGCTACGCTTCTGTGCACGTGTGAGAAACAGACCTAGCCCTAACTGGTAGCCGTCCCGATCCTCACGCTGGATGAAAATTAAAGTATGCTTCGGACAGAGACTTAAGGGAAACATCCCCGTGGACTTCGGAATCTGATAGGCCTGGCTTTGAACGTCTGGCCCCTGCGTGGCAGACTTCTCAGCTCCTCTGAGAGCTAAGTGGGTACTCCCTAAGAGTTTATAAGGGCGTCGCCTGGGCCGGTATAAATTAAAAGGCCCAGCATGTAATCAAGTATTAGTTTTCTTCTCTTCCTGTTGCATCTTTAATGGACACACGGTTCCCTGTCCCCGTTCCTGAACACACCTGGGGTGCGGCTCAGGGGTTCGCCCATCTCCCAGGAAGCTCAGATCCTTCCGGCGGAAGCCGCACCCCCTCCTGCTCAGATTTTGCCCATTTCACTCCCCTCCTCCCACCCCCCCCGCATCACATGGTTATGGGATGCGTTGTGACTTAAGCAGCCCCCAGTAAATCTCAAGATTCTCGCTTCGACTTCTGGGCACTCAGGCTCCAAGGAGGAGCCAGACTTGTTTCCCTGTATCTCTCTTTTCCCAGGAGCAGATCTGTCCTCCGTCCTTTGTGCGAAAAGCCTCGCCAACGCTTGTTCAGACACATC
>PVKZ01009110.1:0-12400 GCA_004027375.1 Macroglossus sobrinus
TAGTCACGAGACTGTTTTCATAACAGCTTTCTCGAGATTACATTCACGTGCCGTGAAACTCGCTGCTTTCAATGGTATAAATTGCATCATTAATAGTCACAGACTCGTGCCAACCTCACTGCTACCGCGGGACAGTTTCGTCACCCCAAAAAGGAGCTCGTGTCCATCATGGCTCACCCTCCATCCCCCCTCCCCTGGCACTGACCCACCAGTGGACATTTCATAAAACGGGGCCGTATAATAGGTAGCTTTTGCGCCTGGCTTGGCTTCTCTTACTCGGTGCAGTGTTTTCGTCTTTGTCTATCGTTTGTCACTGGTGGGCGGTCGGGGTGCTCCCGCTCATGGTGCTCCCGCTCGTGGTGTCGCTACGGACGCGTTTTCATACGGACGTGTGTTTTCAGTTCTCGTGGGTGGATACCTGGGAGTGGAATCCCGGGCGTGTGTTCAAGCTTCGTTTGACCCTCTGCGGAGCTGTCGCACTGTTCTCTAAGGCGATCGCCCCAGTGTGCAGTCCCGCCAGCGACGTCCGAGGCCCCCCCATCTCCCCGTGTCCTCGCCCGCACCTGCTCAGGTCCGCCTTCTGGATGACAGCTGCGCTAGTGGGTGTGGGGGGGGTCTCACCTGATGTGCACCTCTGGGATGGCCGGTCATGTCGAGCATCTTGGCATGTGCTTTCTGGCCGTTCATACGTCTTCCCTGGGAAAAGGTCTATTCGGATCCTTCGCCCATTTGTCGAATCGAGGTCTTTGTCTTTTTTATTAGTCGTGAGTATCTCTGAAATGTGACTTGGGACGTGCGGTTCTGGTAGCAGTTACTGTGTTCTCAGAGGCCCAAAGGGATCGTCAGTACCCAAGTCCAGCCCCCTCTGTGGGCAGGGGAAGAACCTGAGGCTTCACGTGACACTGAGGCCCACAGTGACAACAGCTCGTCGGCAGCAGAGCTTGCGAGAGCAGTCAGTGACCAAATACTTGAGCAGGCCCCTCCCTCCCAGAGAGTGGCCCCTGGGTTTCCGCACAGGAGCGGCGAAGGGGTGACGGCGTCTCGAAGAAGCAGGACCTTGAAATGACGTGTCGCGTGTGGAGGGCCATGACCTGCGGTGCGAGTTCCCTCCTCCAGGGCCCGGCTCGGCTGCTCTGAAGCAAGAGCCTCATCGCTCGGGCGTCGGGTCTGGTTGTGGCACAAGGACAGGGCGGCTGCGGGACAGTCGCGTGGGGTTTCCGCCGGGTCAGGCGTGGTGCAGTTCTGTTCTCACGCCTCCCCGGCGATGCTGGGCAGACAGACGACGCTCGGTGTCCGCGCCCACGTAGGTCTGCAGACACGCGCGGCGCCTTCCACGCCATGAGCCCGTGCTGGCTGTTCGTTTTTTTCCCCGATAAAGGAGCACGTGATAAAGCCCGTTTGCTTGGTCCACGCTGAGGGTTATTTGTTGCTGTTGTTGTTTTATTTGAATAATAGTTTTCCTGATATGAGGAGACCTCTTTGTCCCGTCTGATTATACTGCAGTTGACTTTGATGGAAACAATAGTTCACAGACCACCCAGCTCCCGGAGGGGACAATAAGCCTTTTAACCCAGACCGTGGCAAACAGGGGAATGTCTGGGTCCCGCCCGAGCTTCACAGTGGGGGAGTCATTGTTGACCTGTGGCACCCCGCCCTTGGACATGAGGTCTCCTGCGGATGTGTTTCTGAACGCGCGTTGTGACTCTGAGCTATGGGCTGCCCGTGGCGCTGAGGTGGCCGCTCTGTGGACGTGGACGTGTTTCTATCTCCCGATGTGTCGCCACGGAGAGGGAGCGAGTTACCTGCCATGCCGTGGAAACTTGAAACACGCTCGTCACGCCTGCGCCACTCACGCATTCGGCTGCCGCAGACAAGCGTCCGAAGGCCGAATGCCATGTGAAGGACAAACATTTCACTTTCTTTTCTCCCTGTCGTGTGGGTTTTCTGTTGAACCGCGTCTTGGCACCGCCATCAATATGAGGCTCTGGTTTCTGGTTAACTGGGGAACGAACGGCGAGGCACTCTGCGGCCAGTCACTAGAAGTCGCCTCCTCTGTGAGCAGATCTGTCGTCTAGCTTCCCCATCCCACGTGCGAAATCCGTCGATGCAAGCGGACACGAATCACGCAGCAAAACTTTTTTTTAAGCCTCTCTCCCACCCCATAATTTCCAATAATCCTATTTTTGTCTTCGTGTCTTACTTAACCACTCGGCTGCGTTGTCTTGTTTTGGTTGGAGGATGGGACGGAGGAACCGGGCAGATGGCATATTCCTTAGGGGACCGTCTCTCAGCTGGCATCTGGGTGGTCCTTTGAGGCCAAGGGTTAACTTTGATGAGGGTCAGGACTCCTGGCGTTTTCAGATGCTGATAAAGAAAGATCCCTACTGCCAATGCCAAATCCTACTCTCTGGTTTTGTAAGGGTGGCTGAAGGCTGTTTTAGATGATGTCAACCACGTGTGGGAAATGCTAGAGTAATAATGATAACCGTAAGGGGGGAAAAAGAAAGACCCGTATGATTTGGAAATGAAAGCAGCAGGCAGCAGGAACCACCCCACGCCGTGAAAAGGGGGGCTTCCTCCCCACGGCCCCCCCGGATGAGCGAGCTCATCGCCGCCGCGCAGTGCACCTGCGAGTAATGCCAGAATCTGCCACAGGAGGCTGTGCTGGGTCTTCTCCAGCACACGTACCGCTGCTCAGCTAAATCCCCAGAATCCCGTGCCACACAGAGGTGCAGGATGCGTCTCGGGCGGGTGTCATCAACTGCTGGCCATGGCTCTGGGGAAACCCGGTGTCCCCAGGGTCCCTTGAGCTGGATGCTGCCCCCTGGGAAACGCATACGTGTGACCAGAGTCCAGAGTGCTTTTTCCTCGGGGTCGAGGGGTTAGGCGGCAGGCCGACCGTCTCTATATGAAACCCTGATTTTCATTTAAATTAAACCAAATACTAATGCTAACCCACTTTTCCCCAGTAATAATCTGATACCTGAATCTATCGTATATAAAAAAGTCACTATCCAAATATTAATTTGAAGCACCTGAGCTGTGGAGAGAGGGGTGGCCTCTCCAGGGTCACACGGCCGGTGGACAGGATGGAAGTGGACAGGTGTCGATGTGCGGCCCGCCCACCGAGCCCGCCTCTCTGTCCTGCAGCTGCCCCACCGTGAGGCACACTTGTCAAGTGTCACGTAGCGGCGAGCGGTTCCCTTTTCTCTGTCCCGTGGCAGAAGAAACGGGGGGATTACGTAAGGCCGACCAGACGGCCTCTGAAACGGACTCTGGTTCTAGAATGACTTCCGAATGAGGAAACTGGTTCGCAAAGGGAAACGCCTTGCCCGGAACAGCGCGGCTCCACCCACGACCCCGCTGCCTCGGGGACGGCCCCGGGACACTCCGCGCTCGGCGTCAGGCCACCCGCGCCGGTGCGGGGCTCGCCTTCGCGTGCCACCGACGCTTTACCCTGAGGGCGTTCGACGAGCTGCTGTGTATTCCTAACGCAGCTGCGCTTTGAGCCACCTCCGACGTTGTTAATGTTCCAGATGGGCTTCTGGATCTTATTCGGCCCGTTTGGAATCATGGGATAGATCATGTTCATGGTCAAGACTTGGGAAAAAGGAGAGAATTAAGAGAGACTTGTGTTAGATGTACCTTTCTGCACAGGCAAGTAAGTTAAAGACAGAAAATCACCTTTATAGAAAGATATAATTCTAAGAAAAGATGAGAGGACAGTTTGCAAATCACGCATGTCGAAACTTTTGTTTCCTAGGATCCAGTTCGGGTTCGAGGTTGAAAAGTCCTGAACTGAGCATCAAAGGCGCCCAGCACGTCGTGCAGGCCGGCCAGACGCTGCAGCTCACGTGCAGGTAAGCGCCCGTCTGGGGCGGGCCAGCCGCCCCTGCCCGAGGCAGGGGGCAGGCAGGGGCCTCGTGGCCTGGGGCGATGCGAACCGCGCGCGCCACGCGTGTCCTGCCTCGGCCGGAGGGTGACTCGCCTCCGGGGGGAGACCCGTTCACTCGAGGGGAGGCGGGAAGGGATGCCCGGAACAGCTTTGCATCTTTATCCTGAGCCGTTCGAAAGCCTCTCTAGCTACGTGGCGTCCCCGTAAAGACGTGGGGGGAGGATGACACTTAAGAAAGGGCCTCAGAACAGTGTCCCTCCCTAACGGCGCGCCCCTCCGTGTCTGCGATGGCAGGGGGAAGGCGGCCCACTCCTGGTCTTTGCCCGAAGCCGTGAGCAACGACACCACGAGGCTGAGCGTCGCCACGTCCGCCTGTGGGAGCCATGGCAGGCAGTTCTGCAGCACTCTGAACTTGACCGAGGCCCAGGCAAACCACACGGGCTTCTACGGCTGCAAGTATCTCGCCGCACCCGCTCCGGGGGAGGAGAAGGCAGAATCCACAATCTACATATTTATTAATGGTAAGCCTTCCACTTCCTACGTCCTGTTTCCTGCCGCTTCGCAGTGGGCACAGACCCGCCCCGGTCCACGGGGCGGGGGGACCCCCTCCCCGGACTGGGAACGAGACAGGCCGCACGAGGGGTTCGGGCCTCGCTCTGGAAACTCGTAGGACGCATCTTGATGCATTTCTTGAGTGTCAGTTTCGACCTCAGTTTTCGAGGACCAGTCAGTGGATTATACGCTACCCGAGGGGAGAGACTCTTGTCTGTTTTGTTCACCGCTGTATGCGTAGCACTTAGTGTCGGGCACGTCATAGGATGAATGAATGAATGACAAGATCTTAGTTCCACCTCTTAATTATCGAGAAGCCCCAAATGGGATACCAGATTTTTTGGTCCCTTAACACAGTTGCTGGAACTGTATTGTTCCTTCTACTAAATCCATGAATGTGATGTTGCTGATGTCTCCCGAGTGTTACAAAATCGGTTCCATTGGGCGATCTTGTATTATTTCTTGTTCCCTAAGCAAGTTTTATGTGATATAAGAGTTCAAGTGCCCTTCTATAGTGAAAAGGCTAAAGATAAAAAGGAATCGTTTTTCGGTTATAATGTTGAGGGTATGGTTTTCCCTCCTTGGAGGATAAACAACAATAAGTAAACTACCATTTAGGGGAGAGAAAATCCTTAAAGGAACGTAAGTTGACAGCGGAGATGGAAGGAGGCCTTGCCATTTGCTTCTTTCTTGTTTAGTGTCAGCCAGTTTCCAAAACTGGTTGAGGGATTTAAACAAACAACGATAGAGAGGCTCTAGCAAACAGGGCGGGGTGGACAGCTGGCCGGGGGAGGGGGTGCGGGGTGCAGAACTAACGGGGGACAGTCTGGGGCGTGTGTGCGGCTCGGGGAGGACGCGGACTCGGGGCCCGACAGGCCCGTGGCAGCCGTCTCTCGTCTTTTTCTAGTTCCACGGGGCAGGTTGTGTTTCTGGCGCTCGTGGAGGGAAAAACCCACTGTTTCCCCATCTCTCTAGGGGAGCAGAGTTAAAATGCGTTCCCACTAAAATTCTCAGAAAACTTCGTCCTACGGGTTTCTCGGAGTCTGACATGTGAGCCAAGTCAGTGGGTCACAGAAGGCCAGCTTCTCTCTCTCTCTCTCTCTCTCTCTCTCTCTCTCTCTAAAACACGACGGCCACAGCTGCTGTTGGCTTAGCCCCTATGCCGTGCACGGACCCCACGGGTTGACGAGACCAGAGGCAGGGGACGCGGAGCCCGCCCGCCCTCTTCAGTCCCCCAGATAATGATAGAAACGGGGCGACTCAGAATTGTCCCCGTCTCAGTCACGCGCAGCATAGATTCGGCAAACGAGCGTCACCGCGGGGTCCGATCAGCCGTAAGCCCCCTGAGGGCGCGGCCCGGTCTGTCTCGGTGGCTTCCCTGCAGTGTCCCTCCCGGGCACAGCCCTGGCCCGTGGTGAGAACCTGGAGTGGCTGACAGAGGCCGCGTGGGGCGCGCGCGGGGACAGACCCGGGCGGGTCGCAGGCTGGCGGGGACAGGGCCGTGGCCGTGGCCGAGGACCGACGTCTGTCATGAGGCTGGGTGGTCGACCGTGTCGCGTGTCCGCCACACCCACAGGCATTAGCGTGAAGCCACAAGTCCCAGGGTCTCAGGGGCCCTGCCCCGTCTGGTCGGACCTCGCGAACGGTCTTCGGAGACGACTCTCGGAGACGGCGGGGCCGCGGCACGTGTGGTGTGCTCCGCAGGACACGGGAGGACCGTGAACGGTCCGAGCTCCCTGGGAAAATCACCGCGAGGCTAACTACCTCCAACAGCACCGGTACTATAAGAGTCTGAGTTAACGACAGTGGCCACGGAAGGCACTGAATCTCCTTCGTTAGTTAACGTGGCCGGTGACACTCAGGGGACACTCGCTCTGTGCCTGTCACCGCCCCATGCGGACGGCAGCTGACAGGGCCGTGCGGACCCGTCTACGAAACGCCACGTCCAGCCCGTGGCCGATGACCAGACGGCTCCTCGGACGCCGACGGCCCGCTGCGTGGCAGGTGCGGCCGCCACACGGGCTCTGATGACACGCAGTGCAGAGAAAAGTCAGTGTCACCTCCTTGTCGCCACAGCTCGTAGAATCCAGGGAACCCTGGCATAAGACACTCAATTAATCTAGTTACTCAAGCGATTACGTGTAGCCACTTAATCACTGAATTGACTGGTCAGTGAAAATGTCTCTTAACGTCACGACGAAGTTACTCGCAGTTTGTTTTCGTTTGGACGGGCGGTTGGATTTGAAGACGCCATCAGGCATCACGTTCTGTGAGGGACTGAGGCTCACCCCACACCCCACGTCTGGGCTACTGGGTGGTCGCCGGCAGGTGTCAGCCGCAGGGTGAGGGGGGCAGGCTGTCCCCCAGAGTCTCGGCGGTGGGCGGAGGGCGGGGGGGGGCGAGGCCAGGGCAGGAAGACCAGGAGGGGCTGCGGTGGGCGGTGGCAGGACAGCTGGTGGCCCAAGGTCACCACAGGAGCTGTGGGGGAGCACAGGAGTGGATGGCGGGGTCCAACCGGCCTCGGCGAATGCGTGGGTCGGGGCGCGTGAGGGGGAGAGAGGAGTCCCAGTGACACTTGAAATTCGGGAGGGGCAACTGGGCAGCTGTAGAGCCTTGTCCCCCAAATCTTTGATGGGGGACAATCGTGTCTCCTGATGCACCCTCAGCTCCGTCTCGACAAAGGACTCTTGAACGAGAGGAGCTGAGAAATCCCACACAGATCGTGAAAAATTCCTCTTGTGAAAATGAATGAAATCTGATAATCGTAGCTACAAGATTCTGGGTCAGAAAGAAAACCCAGTGGTAAAGCACTGCTTAATGCTTTGCTAGCTGCAAAATAAGACGATTTCTGGAAAAATCGTAGCGTCAGGGCTACTTAGGGGCTATTCGTCCCTTCCACTGAGGAAAAAACAAAACAGAACGCATTCGCACTTTCAGATGAGAACTGTCCCCAGCTCAGCTTCCGTTGGAGAACGTCGTTGAAAGTATGACTGTGACACACGAGACGTGACTGTAAAGCCAGCAAAGCGTTTCGTGGCATCTCCAAAGCCTGACGCTTTTCAGTGTCTCCAGTGTAGTCAGAAGACCTTGAACTCAGCGTGTTGAGCCCCCCCACTGTGAAGTCGGCCTGCACCCCGCCCTCTGCAGGCTCCAGCCTT
Source organism: Macroglossus sobrinus (assembly GCA_004027375.1). Taxonomy (NCBI): domain Eukaryota; kingdom Metazoa; phylum Chordata; class Mammalia; order Chiroptera; family Pteropodidae; genus Macroglossus; species Macroglossus sobrinus. Next base: position 7,606 of record PVKZ01009110.1, read on the forward strand.
AGGGGGCTACATAAGCGCGGTGTCTTCTCGTGAAATATTACAGTCGGAGGCTGCGTTAGGGCTGGGCAGACAGATCCCATCCCTCCGCGCTGATGAGGCTCTGTCTTCCCTCTGCTTCTCCTCACCGATCGCTCCTCTCTGGGTCTGTCTGAGCACGCTCACACGACACCGTCCTGCACGCGTCCTCCCGTACGCGTGCGACCGATGAGCTCGGCGGGGCCACTTGATTCCGCGTGGAGATGGCCAGACGCGCCGGGGGGCACGTCACTGGAGAGCGGCAGCAGTTCTGGGGAGACTGATCGTGACGCCTTCGCACGAGCGTGCTCGTGGGACATCGCCCTACCTGGACAGATGTCTGAGGCGGGCTCCGTGCCCCGTTCGGGGAGCCCGCCCGCCCCCCGGTCCCGAGGGCCTTCACGCGTCTCTGAGACAGACCAGCGGGTATTGTTCCCGCCGTTTCACGTGTGAGAAAATGGCCTCGTGATTGGCCTGAGGGGCTCAGCGGACAAAACGACGGGCCAGGCTGGGACCTGGCCACGTCCCTCTGCACGGGAGCGTCGCCGGCGACTTCAGACGGCGAGCAGTTTGAATTTCATAGTTTTACTCCTTAAGATCGTGGGTTCTACGGTCGGCAACCTTGCTGTGAATTTCCGATCTCGTCGTTTGCTTTTTCTCCGAGGACTGACGGGGGCCGCTCGCCCCTGAGCAGCAGACCTGAGAGACACGAGTCCTGACCCCACAGAGCTCTGCGTTGCCCCCCAAGGGGACAGAGCTTGTTTGGGGGCCATTTGCCCTGCCCCCAGCGGCCCGACTGAGGCCCCCACCCGGGCCCCGATGGTCCGAAGCTCGCGTGGACCCGTCAGTAAGAACTGGTGCCCAAGCTCTGGCCGGCCCTCACTGCCGCCTCGGACGGTGCGGTCACTGCACATCGTGGACGCAGCCAGCCCACCTGTCGTGCCCGTGTCACCGCCCGGCGCGTGTGCCCGGGAGACCGGTGGCCACGCGGGGCCGACGCGCCTGGAAACCCGGCCGGGCCGCGTGTGCCAGCCCGCCGCGGCGCATGTGCGTCCCCGAGCACTGCTCTGAGTGGTCCGTGCAGGGCCCCTAGGGACTGTCGTGCCTGTCTCTGCAGACGGCTCGATCAACAACTCAGGACGAGGGCCAGTGTCGCCGGCACCTCTCTGTCATTCTCCTGAAGTCGCATGGAAGGGGACACGACTGTTTCTGGGATTTGAGATATTCGCTGATTTCTGCGAAACAGGCGTCTCTGTGGCCGGGTGCCGTGTCCCCTCGGGGCTGACGCACGCACGGGATGACCCATTCTGTCCGTCGTGGGGACAGCAGACGAGGCCGCACGGCCAGAGTTTGGAGAAGAGCCACCTGACCCTTATCCACTCGCCTCTCGCGCTGCCTGAGGGGTGACGGTCACACTCGCGATGTGTGACCTGCCGGTTCACAGCTCCCTCCTGGAAGCGCTGGTCACGTGACCACAGGGGGCTGTGACGGAGACGGAGCCCCTCGTGCCGGTGACTCGGCTGGCAGTGTCGCGTCTTCTTTCCTTGGCCCCCCTGCCCCCCGACCCCGTGCTGGCCTAGCCCGGTCCTGGGAGTCCCTCCCTTAGCTCTCGGTGGCACCTGCCAAACGTCCTGGCCGTTCCCCCAGGAGAGAGCCTTCCTGGCACCCCATGAAGCTCCGCACCGGATAATAGGGGTGCGCGGGCTGCCTGGAGCCACACTGCTGAGGGTGCTGGCACCAACGGTTGCGTATCACAGGCGCTGGACACAGCTGCATCAATGCCCAACAGGACTCAGAGCCAACGGTGGAGGCTGAGCCCCCCGCACGTCACCCGGGACGGAAAAGTTAGCGCCTGATGTAGCATCAGGCTCTCGAGATGGTGGGGAAGCCCGTGTCCTCCCCTCCCCGCCCACGGAAGCCAGAAGTGTGGCGACGACTCATCGGAACTTCATGGTTTTAAGAATTTTTTTAAAAATCTCTTTCGAGGAAGCTTTTGAGAAAAGTGAGAAGGGACTTTCTCAGGAGAAACCCCCTCCGCTGACGCGCCACGACTTCCTCCGCCAGTGGCAGCGAGATGCCAGCCCTGCCCTGCCCTGCTGTGCCCGGGGCGAGGGTGGCCGCTGGGGCCCCACGTCCCCGCAGCTCCCGTGCGTCGTCCACCCGCCTAGGAGTTCGCGGTCCTGTCACCCGACGCGTCTCCTGGGCCCCCCGGGCGGCTGCTCGGCTCACTCCCTGCACTAGGCACGGTTGGCGATGAGTAGAGCCGGACGCCCCTCCCGGCCTCCCTCCATCAAACACCGACTCGCAGGCCGGACAGAGCCGGGTGGCCTGGGCCCGGCCGCGGTCCACACCCGCCCGGACACCCGCCGGGCCTGCGCACGGCGTCCCCGCGAGGACCACGGCCACGTGAACGGGCCCAGAGGCAGCCGAGCGCTGGGCCCAGGCCTGGCAGACTCCGAGGTCCCCGCTCTTTCCGGCACGGCCCCCAGAGGGGGGTCGCTGCCCCCGTTCCGAGTGAACGCGTAAGGGGTCCCCACGCTGGGGTGGCGAGGTGCCCGTCGCGTTCCCCCGATGGGACGTCGAGGGCCGCATGGTGGCACAGGCGTCTACACGGGGCCCCGGCACCCCATGCGCTGTGGGGGTCGTGTCCAGGCTGCCCCGGCGAGCCGAGTCCTGGCTGGACAGCGGGGTGACCAAGCCGAGGGCGGCCGCACCCCTGGGGGACATCACCACTCGTCTCTGTGAGACAGGACCCTCTCCGCTCTGGCTGCTCGTGGTTCTGGGGTGCTTGCTTATCACGGAGACCCCGGGAGTCCCCGGCACCCTGTAGCCGAGGATGCTGAGGGCCCGGCGGCCCCGGCTTGATTTAACAGTGGGCGTCACGTTTCACGTTCCTCAGGTCCGGCGGCAGACCCCCCGCGGGCCCTGGGACACCGCCCCCCCCAGTGGGGGCATCAGAGGGTGTGACCGTCACCCCCGGGTCACTCAGGGGGACGGGACAGAGAGTGGTCTCAGGCCAGGAAACCGGATCTCGTTCCTGTGCTCGTGGGAGGGTCCCCTGCGCGCTGCTGCCCCACGGGGCAGTTTTCGGGTAGCTGCACAGTCCCTTCACAGCGTTGCAGTTTTGTGACCCAGAGGCAGTGCTGATCACAGCGGCACCCGAGACGTGGCCCAAAACCTTAGCAGTAGAAGGAAAAAGGCTAGTCCGTGAGAGCTCCTTGTTTTCTCCTTTCCTTCCTTCCCTCCCTCCCTCCCTCCCTCCCTTCCTTCCTTCCTTCCTTCTCCTTCCTTCCTTCCATCCATCCATCATCCATCTCTCCATCTTGCCATCCTTCTTTCTTCCTTCCTTCATCCCTCCCCCCGTCCCTTTCTCGCCCTCCTTCCTTCCCCGTTCTCCCTCCTGCGATGCTTCTTCACGCGAGTGAGGTGCAGACGTGGCCGAGGTCGTGCGGGGAGCCGAGGCCCACGCTGTCCTCCACCCGCAGCCCGTCCGTCTGTCCGTCCGCGCGGCGCTGCACGCGCATCAGACCTTCGACAGACGTGGCCACGTCCCACTGCGTCGTGTTCCAGCTCCTAGGACCGCGGGCCCTGCTCTCCTGCAGGGCAGCCTCTGCGCCCGCTCCCCTGTGAACCACGTGGTGGCTTCTGTGACCGGGGAAGGGGCGGGCGGCCCGAGCAGGGGCCCCGATCTCGTGGACGGTGCTCCGGGCAGAGAGCTGGGGACGGGGCCACCCCAGCTCGGCCGTTTTTCTCGTTTCATCGGGTTCCTTCCCCACAAGCGTCGGCGGACGCTGGGCTGGGATGATGGGTCGCCCCGGTCACCGTGCTGGCCACCCACAGGAGCAAGAGGGAGGACCGGGGGGCCCGTCGCCTCTGTCCCCTCCACTCTGTCCCGTCCCTTCCCTTCTGCTGTCCCGCCTGCTGCCCTGTGCGGGCCGGCGGGCCTCCGGAGTGCGCACAGGAGACGGGGCGCAGTGACACGTGTCTCTTGTGGGAAAGGACAGGTGTCAGGATGGACCTTTCTGAGGAGTTTTGTGCCACGCAGGTGACACACTTAAAGCTCTCTTCTTTGGGATGGCGCGTCGGGTCTGAAAGAGAATACCCGTGCACCGTGCGCGAGCCGTCTGCCCACGTGGCGGCCCCCGCGCTGGCGTCCCCGGCCCGCTGTGGTGGGCTGTGCTCACGTCGGGTCTGGGGACCCGTCCGCCCCAGCGCTGACAGTGACGGCAGTTTTCGGGTTGGGGTGACGAGCTTGTGTGGCCTCCGTCAGGATGACGAGGCCGAGTCGCTAGGAGACACTCGGCCGTGTCCTCGACGCGGCCTCCGATGCTCAGACACGTCGGCCAGGTGGCGTCCCACTGAGCGGGGCAGAGGCGCTTCACGTGTGGTGCGGTGTGGCCGGGGCGGCCGCGGGAACGGAGGGGCATGCTGCAGCCAGGAGGGCGGGGCCCCGGGGGACACCCCCTCTGCCGTGCGGGCGGCCCGCCGGACGGGAAGGGGGGCCGCAGGGACCCGTGAGGCGGGGGCCGTGAGCGGGCCGCCACTTCCCAGCAAGAACCCAGAGTTCCGTTCTCTCGCAAGATGCGTTTCTGAAATAGGACTCACACGCCACACAACTCATGTAAAGCGCGCGAGGTCATGGTTTTAGCATGTTACAGACAGAGGCACCGGCACCACGGTGAGTTTCAAAACATTCGTTATCTCAGAGAGTCCCCCTGCACTCTGGGGATCACCCCAAGTCCCCCCGTAGCCCCATCACACCGTGTCCCCCATAGCCCCA
>PVKZ01009111.1:0-12397 GCA_004027375.1 Macroglossus sobrinus
GGCTCCCCCTGTCCCTTCCGTCCCCCAGAGGGCCGATGGCTTTTGGCTGTCTCCCACCGCCGGCCACCTTGCCCCTCATGGACCCCGGCAGCCACGTCCTCGCTGGGCACGACATGGCCACCCACTGCCCGGGGTCCTGCTGGCCCCGCCCCATGAGTCCCCTTTCCCTGAGTCCCCCCATCTCCCTTCCCGTGTCTGGCACGGGCTCCCCCTGTCCCCGCGTAACCAGGAACCCGAATGCTGTTCCCCGACCGCCCAGCTCCGCAGCTCGGCCCAAACCAGGTCCCGTGAGTCCCCCCGCCGCGCCCCGACCGTCCCCTCGCCGCAGCCACCCCATCCCACCCCTCCTGCCTCGGCCCGGGCCCGGCTTCTGTGCCCTGTCCTCCACACTGCGGCCGGGAGGGCCCCCCTAGATCCCGGATCTGAGTGTGCCACTTGGATGAGGGGGTGTCCGAGACCCCGCAGGAACCTGTTTCTTTATGTGGAGCGGTTTGGGGGTCTTCTTTATGAATGCCTGGGGCGTACGGGGCTGAAGGGAGGTTAAGGCCCCCAGGTGGGGGCCAGCCCTGAGGCGTGGCCAGCAGTGGGACGTGGAACCCTTCACCAGCCACGAAGCCATTCAGCTCCAAACACTCTCCTGGCTTTGCTGTGTCACAATGTCGCAAGGCGAGAACGAGGCTTTCCCTTCGACTGCCTGGGTGGGGGCGGTGACTCCAGATGGATCGTGGCGGCCACCAGGCTCCCTCCGAACGCTGACTTCGTCCCGGAAGATAAGACACCGACGGATGACAGCCAGACGGAACCTCCCCTCCTGTAGAAAAGGTTCGAGGCTTGGCACTAGCGTGCGACGAGACAAACAAAACCGGGGTGTGTGTTTCTTGCAGGACAGGGTGGGGCCGTGCCGAAGGGGTGACATTCACGGTCGCCGTAAACAAACTCTGTCTTAAGAGGAACTTGCCTTACTCTGCCCCTTACTTACCCCGGAGCCAGCCCTGGAGTGTTATAAAGCCCTTTTAACGTGGATGAGATAATCCCATCAGAAATAACTCGCATAATTCCAGATTCCACAGCAAAGGCAGCTTAAGTGCTCGCCGAGGGCCCAGCAGCACGAGGCCCTTTGCCCTCCCTCCCTCCGTGGCAGCCACGACACACGGGCTCGCTGCTGGCACCCTTGCCCGGTTCCCCGGGCACTGAGACTTGCTAATATTTATAGCACCCTTGAGATCCGTGACTCAGCACGCTTCAGCAAGCCATCTGAGCAGGAGGAAAACGCTTTTTTTGTTCCTTCCTGAAGCAAAAGAAATGCACCTGACTCGACAAAAAAAAGTTGCCCGTCGTTCTGAACCCAAATCAGCACGTCCTTTTTAGAAATGAATGGAGGAAAACGCATCTGTTATCTATCCGTGTCCCACGGGCAGAGCCGGCGGAGACAAGTGTGTCCACGCATCATCTCACCCTGTCGGAAGAAAAGAGAGGACAGCCTCTAGCCTTCAGAGAGCAGACTAGACGCAGCCAGAGCACAGAGAATAAATACATAGCCACAGAAACATGCCAAAAGCCATTTTCTCCTGGAGGATAGATAGAATAGAGATTTTCTCCTGGAAGAATAAATAGCCTTGACTTCTGGGTCCCGAGAGCCAGACCTCGAGAAAGATGCCACGATTCTGTCGCGTCCTGTCCCAGCCCGAGAGGCTCGGCCACGCGGCAGAGGAAGCGAACCGTCCAGAACCGGCGTCCGCTCTGCAGAGGGCAAGGTGTGTTTGTTTGGGGGTGTGTCTGAAAGCCGCCACAACGGGCAGGAAAGTCCAGACTGAACCTCAGAGAATGTTAATCCGCACGCCACGCTTTCTCAGCCAGCCTTTTGCAAGACAGAATCAGCGGATTACATGTCCTAAGAACCCCTTTAAAAACAAAAAAAAAAACAGCCTGAGCGCTAATCGGTGGAGTGTGACCCAGGCTCGCGACGCGACTCGGCCGTGATGACGGGGATGCTCGGCTCGGCACGGGTTGTCGCTGCTGAACGGTCACGGCCGCAGCTGACCCTTCGATGACCCGGAGTGAATCGCTCTTAACACGCTGTCCCCCGAAACGTAGCCGCTTGAAACGACACCGTTTCCTTTGGCCGTGATTCTGTGGATCAGGAATTTGGGGTGACTCTGTGACTCGTGCTGACCCCCGGGGTCTCGCTGTGGGGTCGCGGTTAGCTCTGAGAGGGGGTCGCTTGCATCTGTGGTGCTGGCGGGCGGGGCCACCCCACGCCCCCCTCTTCCTCTCTGTGTGGCTACCTCGGGCTTCTTCCCACGGCGATGAGATCCTAAGAGGGACACAAAGACGAAAGCTCAGCTCTCTTGAGGTGCGAACAGGGAAGTCTCGGAGCGACGGTTCTGTCACGTTCTGCTGACCGGGACGCACCCCAGGCCAGCCGAGCTCACGGGGACGGGCCGTCGGAGGTGGCACCTGCTGCCGTAGCCATCTCTGCAGTCACGGCGTATCAGGCACAGACATTCCGGCTGTCGGTGTGACAGCTGGTCGAAGGCGCCCCACGTTTATTTTCCGAGACGGGGCCTCTAGCCTCGCTCTTCGCCCCGTCCTCTCCCTGGTGGCAGAAGGTTCCGACTCGACAAACGTCTGACGGCTCCTCCCTACTCTAAGCACCGTTGGGTCGGCCCACGTCACCCGCACAAGAGAATCCAGGCCCTGCACGCGGCTGGGGGGGGGTCCCTCCCCACAGGTCCCCGATTTCCTGTCCAGCCTCCCAGCTCCGAAGCCCCGCGCACGGCTCTGTGTGGGACCACGGGCTCGCGATGCTCTTTCCCCCTCCGAGTCCTCGCTCCGTGGACCCCTCCGATGTCACCTCCCCCCGGGAGCCCCTCACGCTGTGTTAGGACACCCTCGGCCCGGAACCCAAGCATCCTGCGCAGGCAGCGTCCCCGCAGAGGTGACCGTCACCCCTCCTGCCCCAGCCGCCCCGTGAGCCCGTGGAGGGCCGGGCCCCGCGTCCCCTTCTCGCCGGCCCACCCCGCCTGTAGCACCACCCCCCAGACAGGTGCTCGGCAAACGCTTCCCGATGTCAGCTGAGTGCAGGCGGATGACAGGGTGGCACGGTGCCCGGGCGAGCGGAGAGCAGAGAACCCCCACGCAGGAAGGAGGCGGGTGACGAAGAGGAGGGCCGGAGCCACGGAGGGCGAGCCACGTGACGGAGCCCAAGTGGCCGGCGCCAAACTTCCGAAGCGCAGAGAAAGGACGCGCCCGCCCGGCGGGCGACAAGAAGCCAGGGCGGCCCGTGAGAGAGCGAATGGAATCAGACGGGAGGGGCGGCCCGTGCGTGCCGTGGGCCGGACGGAGGGACGGCGAGGAGATGAGATGCCTGACACCGGACCCGTCCGTCCACGTGACATCTGGGGGGCTCCGGGCAAAGCAGGGCACTGAACGCGACAGGCAGGACGCCCAGACCCCGAACGAGACACAGCCCCCCGCCTCCCTCCAGACACCACGTGCAGGGACGCTGCGGCCCCCGGGGAAACCGCGGGGCTGTCCCCTCCCCCCGCACCCCGGAGGCCGCCCATGTCACTGGCGTGGGGGGTCTTCACTCCTGAGCCAACCCTACCGAATAGCGTGACCGAGGAGCCGACCAGCACGTGCCTGACCCTAGTGACGAGGTACAGGGACCGCGGTGTGACTGGGGGGAGGCGGGTGGCAGCTACGCCCCAACAGGGGACACCCACCGAGAAAGAGCCCAGGCCGTCGCCTTCTTCTGACAACACCACTGTGAAGGACGCGGCTGTCAGGAGAGAAACCTTTTTCCGGCTGAAGATGGAGGAAGCCAACACGGCCATCCTTTCCCGGACCCTGCTGGGTGTCTGGACGTGGTCCTGGGGACCGTCGCTGGCACTGAGCCTTCTCCGCATCCCCGGGGGCTGCTCTGATCGCCCGACACCCGTTAACGCGTCCCGGGTGGGTCCAGCTATCGCCCTTGTGTAACTGATGAGGACACGGGGCGGCTCGTCCAACGTCACACAGAGCCACTGACTACAGGAGACGCAGGGCTGGCTTCTGGCCGCCGGCAGCTGGACGCTTCCTGCCACGTCAGCGCTGTCCCTGGCTGAGCCGGACTCGGGCGATAGACGCTACACATCAACGCATTTTTTTTTTTTAGATGCTACTTGGCACAGGTATTCGTCCTAAGACGTGAGTTTCGACACGCGCGTCCCTCTTTCCGTCCCAGACGCTGTCTGTCTGGGCCGCGTCTCTCTGTTTTGCCGCTCAACGCGTCACTCATTTTAGAAACAGAGAACGTTCTCACTCGGGCTCGGCCTCGGCTTCACACAGCGAGCCAGAAGAAGCCCCGCTGAGACGGACACTGCTTTTCCGGATCCTCCGAGAGCAGTTGCCCCTGGCCGCAGAGGGCGCCCCTGGGTGCCCGGGGCAGCCTGCAGGATCTCCCAGGCATTCAGAGGCTGCAAAACTGCACGGAAGCCTGGACGTTTCTGCCCCTCGGGGCAGACGGGGGCGGGGGGGGGGCGGGGACTGGCCCGGGGCTTTGCTCTGGCTCCCGCCGCGGACCCAGTCACTCACGAGTTCCCGCCGAGGCCGACACGGCCCAGCTCATGGGCCTGGGGGCCCCTTCTTTCTTCCTCGACCTTGACCGTCTACCTGCACTCCTACTTCTTTGCGACCTGCGTGTTTCCTCTCCAGGAAAGCCGGACACCAAATCCGGGCTCACCGCACTGCGCTGCCTGTCCGCCCGCTGTCCTTCAAGCCTGCCGCACCGTAAAGGAAAAACACCTTGGGAGTAAACTTGGAAAATGGATTTTAGAATCCCGGTTCGTTCTCCTGGTCTTTTAGTCATCTCGAATCCTCTTTACGCCCTTCTGGAGCTCTCGCCTTATATGTTTATTCTCCTTTCGTCATTCTTTCATGCCTTTCACGCTCTATTGAACGATGCGCTGTACAAGTTAAAAGTGGCAAATTCTGTCCTCTAAGGATGGACACGGACACACACACACGCACACACACACAGACTGCGGTAACTCGCAAAGAGCAAGTTAAAATGAAAAACGAGTGAGAAATGCGGCCAGATGCACATTCTTTCGCCACAGCTCTGAAGTCTGCACTTGAACTGTGCGGGGTTGTCCTGGAGATTATAATAAGACGAGAATTGCACCGTATTTATTGTGAGATAAACGGTTTTCCGGTGTGAGCCTGACGTCGCTTCGCGACTGGCTTTGTAGCCAGTGAGTCCTCACGTCGGACTCACCAATGAGGTTCACGCTGAGTTTCCCTTCCTTTTTCTGTGTCTATTATTAATTATTATGTGACAAGTTTCTGGTGCGCCAGGTTCCGGAAAGTTCAAAGAGGTGTCCTTACTCGAGAACACATTTCTTCCGCCCATATTTTTTTTTTTTTCCCGAAGAACTGTTTCAAGCGACCGAGACTTGATTATTTCCTCGGTTGGTTTGCAAAAGCGAATCACCCGTGCCAATGGAACGCTTCCTATTTGAGCCAAGGGACCGTTTTCAGAGGCCGAGCCACTGACCGGATAGCTAGGGCTATTACCCCTGAAAATGGATAAATAGGAAAGGGAATAATAGTCGCGAGGCACAGCATAGCCATGGTTCCTTGTCCCGGGGTGGACGCGGAGCAGCCACACGGTCCGGCTTCCATTTTGACGTCCTCCCTTCTGTCCCTCGTGGGGCCTGACTGGTGGCCGTCCCTCGGCCTGTGCTATTTGTGGACTCGGACGTGGAGACGAGGAGGAAACCCCACGTGACCAGGACTGCACGCGGGGTTTCCCTTCTCTGGCACACCCTTCCCAGCGGCTCATACATATGGGTGACCACCTCCGGAAGGCACCGTCCCCCTGATCGCAAAACACCCTCCATCCGTCACCCTGCCAAGAAGTCCTTGCTTCTCTCCATCCCAGCCCCGGAAACCCTGGCAACGGAAGTCTGAGGAGCACGAGCCTAAAGATGCAAGCACCGCTGGGACTCGTGTCACACGTGTGAGGGGCGTGGTCGGTCACTTAGAGAAGACGGGGGTGTTTATGAAGGTGGGGGAGGGCGGGATGGATGGAGCTGGTCAGGGATGGATCCGGGTGTTTCGAGGCCAGGGTCCCTGCCCTCATTCATGACGCCTGCTTTCTACTCAGGATAAACACAATTTTAAAAAAAGAAAAAGAAAGCAAACAGCAAGTAAATAAGATACTTCAGCCCGTGGCAGGTGCTGTGACCCAACAGCAGGGGAGGGAGGAGCCACAGACAGGTGACATGACTAAACGCTTTCTTCCCATGGAGGGTGAGACGGAGGGGAGACCCCTGCCGTGTCCTCACTGCCGTGAGGTCGCGCTGTGACAGGGGGGCGGGCGGCTCAGACACGTCGTCAGGCGATGCGGGAAAGGCGTGCTCTGTCCCTCGTCCCAGATGACGCACGGTCCTAGCCTTGCTGCCTCCCTGGAGATGAGCCGGGCCCCCGGCCCCTTGGCGCGGGCTCACCCTTTCGCTAGCGTGTGCCTGGCGCTTAGTAGGTGCCCTGTACGTATCTGCCGTTCAGTATACGGCCTCTGACTGTCGAGCCTTTCTCTAAGAGTTCTTAACTTCGTATCGCCTCTTGCTGAAATGAGCAGAAGGAAACTGGGGCCCAGAGGAGCCGGGCAGGGCATTCGGGGTGTCACAGCTGGTTGGTGGCAGTGCCTCTGGCATTCACTGTTTTGGCTCTGGCCCTACAACAACCTTAACGAACACCAGTGCTCTTTCATATCAACCTCAAACACCCAACTTCAACCTAAAACAGTTTCCTTTCTCCACCTGTACCAAGGGGATGATACCCCAGCAGGCAGGGGACCCCCCTGAGGATGGCTTGCCCCCCGGGGGCTCCGTGGAGCCTGTCCATCAGCTTCCTGGTCCTCAGCAGTCTCCCAGGCCTTCCCGTGATACCCACGATGTTTACTGTTAAACCATCAGCTTCAGCTCTTTACCCCCCTATCCTTTATCTCAGTTTCCTGGTTGTATTTTATCTAAGTCATCTTTGCTTTAGTTGAGCTAACGCTGTGGTTTTGCAAGTTAAATCAGCTGTGGCTTTCTGCACGTCCCCTTGCATGTGTGTTTGCTAAGCTGTTTTATATATATATATATATATATATATATATATATATATATATATATATTCGCATCACATGTCTGTTTTCATCTTTATAGTCGTGTGTGGGGAGGTGTGTGTTTTGCTGAAGGTTCTCTTAAACAAATTCGTGACGATGGACAAGAACACACCCTAAGAAGCCGGCACGTTTCTAAACGCCTCGCACCTTGAAGGTTGTCCAGGGTGAAGAGATTGTGAGGGGTTTTGAGTCTGGACTCCGTACGTCAGGCCGAGAGAAGCTGCTTCGCGGTTTCCGACGTGAGGGGCAGCTCTGGGGGCCGACGCGGAAGAGGAAGAGGCGGCGTGCAAAGTCGAGGGGTGGGCCCCGACTCGGGGTTCACTGCAGTCGTCTGAAGCTCTCAAGCCGAAAGGCTGAAGTACGAGAGGGATCAGCAGACGGCATCCCCAGGCTTGGGGCGGGGTTGGATGTGAAGAATGACGGTAACGGGGTCCTCACAGTGGATTCCGGTATTTCCAGCGTGGTCGGTAGACGGTCATTCCACTGAGCGAGACAGGAAGGAGGAGAGGCAGAGGCGAGGAGGAGACGGTGGACTTCACATCGGTCCTGGTCATGCCCGAGGTGCTGCCAGGTAGGACGCCACCTGCAGAGGCCCAGCAGGTGGTTGCAAAGGCAGGACTGATGGAGCTCAGGCATCGGTCCGAGAGCGATGCCCTCTCTGAGGTCACCACTAAGGAGGGGACCCCCGCGGCCCTTGGCGTGGGTGAGACGCCAAGACAGGCCAGAAAGGAGTCAACGTCAAACCCTGGACGTGGTCCGTGTTTATTTCGGCAAAGAAAGCTGAACTTCCGGAAGGACGGGGCTGAACGGCGACCAGAGACGGGAGAAAGAAGGGTAGTCGCCGTGTCCCGTAACACACCGAGGAAGAGGACCACGAGGGGGCCGGGGCGTCTGGAAGGTGGCCTTGTCGGGGCCCCGCTGGGCGAGGCCGGCGCAGCAGCGGGCAGCGGCCGCCGAGGGCGGGCGGGGGGCAGAAGGGGAGCGGGCGGGGGGCGTCTGCAGGAGCAGTGACCTCACGTGACACCGTCAGCCCCTGCGCCTACTCTAGAGACCTCACGGTGTCCGTGGCTTGACAGACGTGGTCCAGGAAATGAGAAGGAAGTATAATAATGAGAAGCTCATCATTCTTCCTATCGTGGTTTTTAAATCATATTTCTGATCCACCATGTGGCACCCACTTATGCAACATCCCTGTAACGCTATAAAACTGCCACATGGCCTCCCCCTGAAAGTAATTCATCAAAACAAAGCAAGTCATAGAATCGAATGAAATGCAGCCTTTGAAACGCCCTAAGTCCTACTTGGATGCTTGTTTACAATATAGTCACCACAATGGATGTCTTTCCCCCCCCATCGGAAAGATAGAGCAGCATTACAGCTCGGCGAATACTGTTCCGTTTGGCAGTCTGTCTGGGAGGATTGCTTGATTCGTCCGAATTTATAGTGTCTGAAATAGACGTTGCTAAAAAGAGTTGGTATACGCACCAGGTAGAGAGAGGAGAGGTTTCGCAACGAAGCTCTACAAACAAGTAACGCCTCAGCTCCACTGTCCCTTAAAGGTGACACAGGCAGACCCTTGCTTCTCGTGAGGAGGGTCCAATGAGTCACCGTAGCATTGGACTAGGTTATTCTTAAAGGAAATCATTTTCCTTCCCAATAAAAGTAAAACATAAAGAGAGACGTCTTGGAAGAAACGTCTGCTATCACAGTCATCTTCCACGTACGGCTTTCATTTTCGTTCTCCGGGGAGAGAGCTGACAGGACGTGTGCACTGGGGACGTGTGATCTGTGTCCCTTCCTGTCACATGCTGAGTGGGCCCGGCCTGGCCGGGCACCCAGTACCCGTCGGCTCTCAACGGAGCAGTTTCCGTCCACACGATGGTCAAAATATTAGCGTTTGACAGACGAGGACATTGAACCCCGAGGGGTCGAGTTGCCGCCTGAGGTCGCACGGCCAGATCCAGCAACGCTGAAGGACGAGGGAAACTGACCATCGGCAGAAAACGGATAAAAAAAAGGTCACGTATTTATTTCCGTGGAGTTCTACGGAGCGGTGGTTCTCAACGTGGGGTCAGGACTCAGGGAGGCCTCGGGTCCAAACATCAGGCAAGTCCTACGGCTTCTTTGTCATTCTGAGCAGTGGGGTTTTCCAGAGAGCACACGAGAAGCCAGCTGAGCGTCACCCAGACATGGCAGAGCTCTGCAAACAACTGAAAGTGCCATTACGTGGCCCTTTAAATAATAATATGAACAATAATATTTATTATTTACCAGTGCACATAATGGGTCCTTACTGTTCTTTTTAATTAATATAAAAATTGTTTCAAAATTGTCTCCGTGTTATTTTCTGACACGGCCAAGGGTGATAGATTGAACCCCCATAAGCCAAAGTTCTTTGTCTCCCTCGGTAATGCGTAAGAAGGGGAAGGGTTCCTAAGAGCACAAAGTTTGAGAACCACCGCTACAGGGCCAGGGAAATGAATGACTGGAGGCTACTCGTATCGACGGGGATAAAGCCCACCAACATCACAAACGCAGTCGCGGAAGAATGTAAACAGTGACTTACAGCGAGTTGTAAAGCCAGTAAAATATGCTACGTATAAGACAGACAGGCAATTTCATGTGTAAAAATGGCGGGAATGATAAACCCCGAAGTCTGGGCAGTGAGTCCGTTGGCGGCAACTAGGAACGTTGGAAGGAAACGAAGCCCGTGGGAGAACGTCGCATCTTCAGATAGGTCCGTTAAAAATGTTCCTTTTTTAAAAAGGTTGGATTGTAAGTGCGAGGATGTCCATCAGGTTATCTTTTTAAGTATTTTTGTACGCCTGAAAAGGTTTGTAACACAATGTAAAAGCTAACAGCCATATACAACTCAACGACAACAGACGCGATTTAAAAAGAGAACTTGAAGAGAGATTTCTCCAAGGATGACTTACAGATGGCCAAGACGCGTATAAAAAGATGTTCAACGTCACTCACCATCAGAAAAACGCAAATGAACAAACACTACATGAGCTATCACCCCACACCCATTAGGGTGGCTACGCTCGAAAAAGCAAAACGAGTTTTGGTGAAGAAGATGCAGAGACATTAGAACCCTCGTGCATGGTTGATGGGAAGGTGCAGCCATCGTGGAAAACGAATACATTTAAAAACAGAATTGGGGTGTGATCCAGCCGTCCCGCCAGTGGATACATATCCAAAAGAACCGAAAACCGTGTCCCAAAGAGATGGTTGCACCCTTATGTTCGTAGCAGCGTTACTCACAATAGCCAATAAGTGGAGACGATCCAAATATCTATCGATGGATGAGTGGATAAACAAGATGTGGCTATACATAGCATGGAATATTATCCGGCGTTAAAAGGGAATTCTGACATATACTATAATATTGGTGAACCTCGAGGATATTAAGCAAAGAGAAATAAGCCAATCACACACACACACACACACACACACACACACACACGACAGCATGCCAGTTTGATCAGGGACGGGGGCGGGGGACGGGGGAACGGAATCAATGAGGGTTCCGATTCACCGATTCACCGCAGAAGGACATGCGATGTCATCAGTGCCCCCCGCCCCCGAGGGGAACAAGGCATGCACTCCTGGAAGCCACACGCGAACCCTCTGAAAATGGGCGACCCTCTCGGGACACGGGGCTAGAGGGGACGCGCCCCTCCCCCACCCCGTGCCTGCGGCCCGCCAGCGGCCCACACGAAGCGTCAGCCAAGCGAGGTCGCCGTCACCTCCACCAGGAAACACACCCGGGAAGAATGCGTGACACGGGGGCGTGCGTGGACACAGCGTCGTGGACCCCCGGGGGTTCCCCCCACACACACCAGTATGCATCCCAGCCCCTGCCGGCCCGGGCTGGGGGCCCCCGCACCAAGTCTGCTTGGTTAGGGGTGAGTCCACCTCGCCGTCGAGCAGGTGTTTTGGTGCCTGGAGGTGAGGTTTGCTTTTCTGATATGACCACAGAATAGCGGTTAGTTGCCCTCTCGTAGATAGGAGTGACGGGAGGTGCTGTTGGCTTTAGGATGATGAGAATGCGCTGGGTAAGGCTCGTGGTGACAGGCCCGGAGCCCTCCTCTCCCCCCTTGGGCGTGGTCCTGCCGCCCCCTTGGAGGTGGAAGGCAGCCGGAGCAGGCCCAGCAGGAAGGGTCGGGGGTGGGGGGCACCCCACGCCGCCGGCAGGGGCTCCAGCTGTGCGACCTTTGCTCCCTCCCTTTCTAAAAGTGAACACAGCAGGCCGTGAGGGTGCCCAGCGTGGCACCCGCAGAATCGGGGGTGGTGCGGGCCCGAGGATCCGAGGGAAAGGTCGGCAGGAGGGCCGGCTGCCTCCCGCCAGGCCTTTGAGGGCTGTGCCCGCCCCAGGAGGTGGGGAGTGCTGACTCCCCGGCCGTGAGGTTCCCTGGGGCCCCCCGGGAGGAGGGAAAGGGCAGCAGCTGGCCTCGGGGGGGGGGCCCCTCTGGCCCTGAGCCCTCCTGAGCCCACGCAGAAAAGGACCCCCATGTGCGAGCTCATTTGGCACAGGAGGAAATATGGGGGGGGGTGGGGGGAGAGGAAGTAGAGCGAGGCGGCCTTGACCACGCCCGCCCTCACCCAGCGTGGCCAGGACGAGCCGTGTGGCGTTGTCACGGGGAGCGTCGGAGAAGCACGTGGTGACGACACCTTGGCCGTCAGCACCAGCCACAGCAAACCCTGGGAGCCCGAAGGGGTCTTGACAAAGGTGTCCCCGTGACGCGGTTCGATGTCGTTGACGACAGTGCCTGGCGGAAGGGGAGATGGAAGGGAAGAGGAGGTCTGAGGCAGCGAGCCCCGGGCGGCATCCGGGGCGCCGGGGTCCCCGTGCGGCCCTGGGCACGCGTCCTCGCCCCGCCGAGCCCGTCCCTGCCGCCGGGAGCCGTGGGGAAGCGCACGGGCTCGGGACACGGAGACATCGTGTGAGGGGGCGTCGAGGGACGGACTGTCAGAATCACTGATTCCCAGTCCCCGCGTCTTTCCCGAGGGGGTGAACCGAGGTGCCGCTCGGCAAAAGGGACTGTTGCTTCCGATGCTTTTTAGAACAAGATGAAATGTTAGTTTTAAAAGCAAAGGAAGGCAGCTGCTCCCAGCCCTCACCCCCTCCCCCGGTCCAGCGCCCGCCCCTCACACCCCACTCCTGCCTCTCTCTGTCCCCCACACGTGACGAGCCTGACCAGTGCTCACCCCGACTCTGAGCCCCTAGAGTCAGGGCGG
>PVKZ01009112.1:0-12376 GCA_004027375.1 Macroglossus sobrinus
CCATTTTCACCCCATATCAGTACTTAGCTTCATTATCCATTCAGTCCCTCAAGCTAAAAACCTGGGAGTCATGCTTAATCTCTTTCCTTTCATCCCCAATGTCCAATCTATCACCAAGTTTTGTTCTACCTATACTGGTTAGTTATCTGTGGCCTCTCAGCCCCATTCCCTCCCTACTATAATCTGTATTATCCTGCTGGATTTTCCAGATTCCCTTGCCAGTTAGTTTCTGCTGATGGGAGGCACCAGCAAGATAAGAGAAGGTGGGTGAAAGGAAGCAGTGGCCATGGCTCTGTGCTGTAGTAGTGAGGGTGAGGGTCTGCATAGAGCCTGTGTGACACTTCCTTGGCCATGCAAGACCACCGTAGTACCTCTTCTACTTCCCGCACCCGCAGTGGATACCACGCCTTTAACCCTCCATTCTCCCTTTCATTTCTTCAGCTCTTTCAACACTTTTGTAACCAATTTCCCATTAACTCCCTTTGTCAGGAGTAACTAGCATAGTTTCTGATTTTCTGACTACAGCTTGACTGCTATAACCTACAAAATATCCCCTGAATCTGTCCATGACTACTACTACCACCACTGCTACCTAATCCAAGGCACAATTATCTCTCACCTGGATTGCTGCAATAGCTAGGCTCCCTGGCCACAACCAGGCAGGTCTGGAGCTAGACAGGTACGGTAGCCTGTACAGCAGGCAGGTTGGTGAGAGACCTCCAGAAAAAGTAAGTTCCAGGAGAAAAATTATTCCCTCTATTGCCAACCTTGGAGGACTGGTGTTTGATTTTATTTCAAAAAGGTGAGTTTTACTTAAACTGCTAATTACTTAAGGTCTATTACTAGGCCAATTTCCTTTTCTCTACCTTATGTTCAGTCTGCCTTTTCTCTTTCATACTATAGAACAGCAGGATAATCTGAAAGAGCATTTTACTTGTAAAATCTTTGCCAACTAATTTTTTTTAAAAAAACAATTCCATTGCTATCTCAAAAAGAACATTTTAAAAATCTTCCTCCTAACCCAAGCATCTTGGGGTCCCAAAAATTCCAGTTCTTCTACCTCAAATCTCCATAGTGGGTAGAATGCATAATTCCCATGGGAGGGAAATCTGAGACAAGCAGAAACCATTTAATGAACATATGCACTACTTTCTGGCAGAGAAGGTAGTAGGACATGCACTGTCGCTGAGTCAAGGCAAGGACGCCAGGTTGCTGATAACCATCTCTCCTTCTCAGCTGGGGTAGCAAAGCCAGCTGAGCCTTGAAACAAAGTGACCTGGTAGGTGTCTCAGCTGAAGGTTAATGTCTCTGCATCTCCAGCTTGGGAGGTGGAGTTGGATGGAGGGGTGAATGCTTTCTTGCCTTCAGCTAGAGCTTTAAAATGCTGTGAGGAAAGAGAGGGAACATGGATTAATTGGGATATGCTTGTTGCTACATTTCAGCAAGAACTAGCCTCTTTACAATCCTTAAGTTCCAGTTTTCTCCCAATCCTACTTCCAAAACAATTCCTTAGCGTTTTCTTTGAAAAACAGCTAAAAATCTGCCCCCTCTCCTTCAAAAATGAACCCTTTTTTTTTTGCTTCCTTCCTGCTTCCATTCCTTAGGCCACTTGGTTATCCTATAGAATGAGTGCCCTCTATAGATCCTTACCTAACCTCATCTAAGGCTCACATCTCCTCTACTTCCCCTTCCTTTAAAAGCCAGCTCTCTTATTTTGGAGAAGGGTAATGGTAACTCCCAGCAGAGACATCCTCCATTTTCATGGATTCAATCACAGCTGTCTCAGAATAGTAGAGACTGCAGCAATCTTCACTATAACTTAAGTCAATCTCTAGTGTTAGTCTTACCTGTGAGTTCTTGAATTCCAAGTAGAGGGAAAAGAGCAGGTGGAGGGACTGAATCCGACTCTTGTAGATAGGAATGTCTAGGATGGCTGAAATCAAAAACTCCCATGAGCAGAACCAAACAAAAGCCCAGGACTTATGGGGCATTTCTGCTTAGGAGTGTCAATCCCCTCCCAGATGAGATGTTACCATGGCTTTGGGGATTAAATACCTGGCAAGCAGTCACATAGTCCCAAACACCGCCCTTAACTGCTGCCAACAGCACAACTAGCTTAAAGTGAAGGCTGTAATTCAAGATGCTATCCAGGGTAAACAAGCGTTTTCAAAAGCCCACAGTGTGTTTATCCAGAGACAGGGAAAGGAAGGGATGGAAGAGCTTACCACAGATCATGTCAATGTACTCTGCCAGGCTGCAATCAATCTCTGCCGTGGGCAGGCTCACCTAGGAGAGGCATGGGATGGACCAAGGTCAAAAGACTGAACTCTCTCTCAGAAGAAACAGAGCTCTTAGTATAACACATATGTATTATCTGCTAAGTGGCATTCTGGCAAAATCCATATGCTGAAGTTCTAACCCCTAGTACGTCAGAATGTGTATTTGGAGATAAGGTCTTAAATGAGATAATTAAGTTAAAATGAAGTCATTAGGGTGGACCCTAATCTAGTATGACTGGAGTACATTTGTTATGGCAGCTCTAGCAAATAATATAACACGCTTTTTTTTTTCTATGACCAGTAAAATGGAATTGGCCATACTAATCAACTACTAAATTAGCAGATGACTTAACAGAACCAAAGGACTTTATACGTAAAATGTACTGTTATAAGTAAAATAAACTGCCATGATGTCTTCCTGTGTTTTGTGAAAAAGAAATTGGTACCAGGTTATCTCCAATAGTTTCTTGGACACACACACACACACACATACACACACACCCCAGAAAAATGGACATCTCAGGTAACAGGGTCTAAATTAAAACAAGTTATATTGTAAGTTTAAAAACCACTGGATTCTTCAAAAAAAAATTTGTTTTCTTTTTACAAAAATCGGAGTGTATATAGTTCTGCAATTTCCTTTTTTCACTTCACAACATCATTGATATTTCCCTGTATCAGAGCAAAATAAGGCCAAATAATACTCCACTGTAAAAGCTTTTCACTGAATGGATTTACTACAATCTATCTATTCAAGTCTCTAATCAGGCATTTCCCCTCAGCTACAGCTTTAAAAAAGGTTGTTTTCAAATTCTTCACTTTTAAAACAATTCCTCAATAAATACATACAAGAAAATCTGTCTTCATGAGCTTATATTTCAGTAAGGAGAAACAAAAACAAAACAAGGTATACAGCACGTTAGATGTTAAGTATTATGGAGAAAAAGCCGGGAAAGAGGGAGGGGAACATGAGGGAGCTGGCGTAATAACTTTAAATCTGATGGCCAGGAAGGCTGTTTATCCTCTTTGCTCAGTGTTCTTTCCTTGATATGAGTTGCTTGGATAGTAATATATATATTTAAGGTACTTTTCTAAGTCCATCACTCTTTTAACTTTGTGTATGGTAACTATCGCATTTTTCCCATTATAATTATTTAGTTTCTTATTGTGCTAAAAAACCCTAACCATTCAAATAGTATTAAATATTTCTCCTATTTTTAAAAATTGTACCTGTATACCTTTATTTTTTTAAATTCCTCTAAAAGTTATTCATTGCTCATTTTAAAAAGGAACATGCAGAAACAATTTTATGAAAGGAAAACCAACTTAGGATATATGAAAAATCAAGTTAGTTTTTTCTTAGCTGCCTTCTTTTCTTGTGTTTTTTCATTTACAACTTCATTTTTTATTTTATTCTTCAATACTATTTTTATTTTTCAATTAAAGTTGACATACAATGTTAAATTAGTTTCAGGTGTACAACATGGTGATATACACATTTATATAACTTACAAAGTGATCACCCTGACATATCTAGAACTCTCTGACCTCTGACACCATACATAGTTATTAAAATATTGACTTACATTTCCCTTATGCTATACTTTACATCTCCATGACTGTTTTGTAACTACCAATTTGTACTTCTTTTTTCTCATCAGCTTTGTTAAAATATAATAGACAGTTGCTCATATTTACATTGTACAATTCGATGAGTTTGTTTCAATTACACATGACATACAATAATATATTAGCTTCAGTTATACAGCATAGTGATTAGAAATCTATATATTTCATGAAGTGGTCACCCCACTAAATCAAGTACCTCTCTTCCCCTTATGTATTTTTTAACATTATTGACTATTTTCCTTATGCTACACTTTATATCTCCACAACCATTTTCTATCTTTTTTGTACTTCTTAATCCCTTTGCCCTTTTTCACCATCTCCTAACATCCCTCCCAGTAGCCCTCAAAGTTTGTTTCCATTTTTGTTATTGTTTTTAAAGTCCACACATACGTGAAATCAGGTGGCATTTGTTTTTCTCAATCTAATTTACTTCATTCAGTGCAAAACTTCTAGGTCCATCAAGGCCATATCTTTTTATATCCTCTTCCTTCTAGTCTCTGTGTGTCTTTTAATCTGAAGGGAGTTTCTTGTAGGCAGTATATGTAGGGGTCATGTTTTCTTATCCATTCAGCTTCCCTAATTTTTGGTTGGAACACTTAATTCTATCCCATTTGAAGTATTTGATAAATATGTAGTTATTATCATTCTTTATTCATGTTTTTGATACATATTTTTTCTTCTTAAAGAAGTCCCTCTAACAATTCCTGTAATACTGGCTTGGTATTGATGGATTCCTTTAGCTTATTTTTGTCTGAGAAGCTCTTTATCTGTCCTTTGACTCTAAATGATAGCTTTGCTGGATAAAGTATTCTTGGTTGTAGATCCCGGGTTTTCAACACTTTGAATATTTTGTGCCAAGTCCTTCTGCCCTGCAGTTTCTTTTGAGGAATCAGCTGCCAGTCTTATGGATGCTGCCTTGTAGGTAACTAATTGCTTTTCTCTCGCTGCTTTTAAGATTCTCTCTTTGTATTTAACCTTTGGCATTTTAATTATGATGTGTCTTGGTGTGGGCCTCTTTGGGCTCCTAATCCTTTCTTAGGATTAGGACTCTCTGAGTTTCCTTGGGGTTGTGTGTCTATTTCCTTCACCAGGTTAGAGTAGTTTTCCAGCATTATTCCTTCAAATAGCTCTTCAACTTCTTGTTTTCCTTCAGGTACTCCTATGACATGGATATTTTTACATTTAATTGTGTCCCATGGCTCCTTAAATTATTGTACTCTTGGTTTTTTTTTTTTTTTTTTTTTTTGCCTATTTCCTTCATCAGGTTAGGGAAGTTGTCAATCATTATTTCTTCGAATATATATTCAACTTCTTATTTTCCCTCTTCAGGTACCCCTATGACATAAATAATTGTTACCCTTAATTTTGTCTCATAGGCTCCTTAAATTATTATTCTATTCTTGGTTACTTTTTTTCTTGTTGTTCTGGTTGAGTGTCCTTGGCTTCTCCATTCTCTATATCTGTATTTTGATCCTCTTCTTCTTCCACTCTGTAGATTCCCTCTAATATACTCTTTATCTCAGATAATGTTGTCTTAATTTCAGACTGGTTCCCTTTTATAATTTCCATTTCCATTTTTATGTTTTTATCTCTTTGTTGAAGTTCCTACTGAATTTATATATACTTCTCAAAAGTTCATTGAGCATCTTTATAACCAGTGTTTTGAACTCTGCATCAGTGAGATTGCTTGACTCCATTCTTCCTTGATCTATGTTCTCTTCTTTCATATGGATTCTGCTTCTTTGTCTTCTCATTTTGGCTGCCTTTCTGTGTCTGTTTCTATGTACTAAGCAAAGCTCCAAGTCTCCCAGTCTTATGAACGTGGCTTTGTGTAGTAGGTGTCCAGCAGCACAGTCATGAAAGGGGTTCAGCTGCAGGCCAAGTTTAGCCCCAGTCAGTGCCCCTCCAGCACCAGCTGTTAAGATCCAGCAAGCAATCCACAGATGCTGTGCTTATAGTTGCCTCAAGAAGCCACACTAGAAACTGAGGTCCAGCTGCCACCATGTGAATCTTGGCACTGCTCGGTAAATGGACAGGACTCGCTGAGGACACAACTGAATGTGGCTTGGGTGGGGCTACAGGTTTGGGGAAGTGGAATTTCAGGAAATCCTCTGGGCATAGTGACCTGTTATCCAGTTTGATGATGTCTCAGCTATGGCAGCACAGCCTCTGCACACTGGGAGAGGGGAGGACTCAACAGAGGAGCAATGCATTCTGCTAGCACTTCTGCCAAGTAGAAAACCACATATCCGGCTCTCAGTCCAACAAGTCAGTGTCCCCTCTAAGACCCTGGTGACCCCCAAGCAGCTGACCCAGCAATGATGCCCAGAGCAAGCAGGTCTGTCATTGTGAAAGTCCGGTTGCGTACATGGCTCCTCTGAGAGGCATTTACAGCTGCCGGCTGCTGCTGCCATTGCCTCTGTCCCACTCAGCTGCTGGGGACCGGGCAGCCTCGCATCTTTGTCCCCACCTATCTTCTACAGTTGCAGGGTGATTTCTTATTTATGTCCTAATTGTAGGGCGCCTGGACCCCCAGGCAGCTCTGCTTGATGTTTGCTCCTTGTTCCCATCTCAATTTTGATGTGGTCGCAGTAGAGGATGAGTGAAGCTTCTATCATCTATGCCATTTTGCCCAGTATTCTCAATTTGGACTTCTTAATCTATTTTCATTGTTCACCCACCCCACCCAACCCCTCTCCAATCTGGCAAACATCAAAACGTTCTCTGTATCTATGAGTATGTTTTTGTCTTATTTATTTTGTTCTTTAGATTCCATATGTAAGTGAAATATAATGAATTTGTCTTTGTCTGTCTGACTTAACTCTACTCAACACAATACCCTCTAGGTCCATCCATGATGTTTCAGATGGCAAGATTTTGTTTATGGCTGAGTAATATTCTGTTGCATATATGTACTACCTCTTTATCTATTCATCCATTCATGGATATCTACATGGCCTCCTTATCTTGGCTACTGTAAATAATGTTGCTATGACCATATGGATGCACATGTCCCTTCAAAGTAGTACCTTGGGTTTCTGTGAATAAATATCCACAAGTGGAATAACTAAGTCCTTTGTCACTTGTTATAACCTTTGTTTTAAAATCTATTTTGTCCACTATAAATATTGTTACCCCAGGTATTCTATTTCATTTCCATTTTCATAAAATATTTTTTCCCATCTCTTTATTTTCAGCCTGTGTCTTTTGATCTGAAGTGAATCTCTTGTAAGCACCATATATATAAGGGTCTTGTTTACTTATCCATTCAGCCACCCTATATCTTTTAATCAGAGCACTTAATCCTTTTTCATTTAAAGTGATTGGTGATAAATATGTAGTTATTGCCATTTTATCATTTATGGTTTTAAATCTTTGTTTTCTTTTTCCTTAAAGAAGTCCCTCTGACATTTCACGTAATATTGGTTTGGTGTTGATGAAGTCGTTAGCTTTTTATTGTCTGAGAAGCTCTTTATCTGTCCTTCGATCCTGAATGATAGCTTTGCAGGATAATCTTAGTTGTAAGTCCTTGCTTTTCATCACTTTGAATATCTTGCCAACCTCTTTTGGCCTGCAAAGTCTCTGTTGAGATATCAGCTGACAGTATTATGAGAGCTCCCTTGTATATAACTGCTTTTCTCTTGCTGCTTCTAAGGGTCTCTGCCTTTAACCTTTGGCATTTTAATTAGAATGTGTCTTGGTGTAGGTCTCCTTTGGTTCATCCTGTGTGGGACTCTTTGGACTTCCTGTTTGTATGTCTATTTCCTTTATCAAATTAGAGAAGTTTCCATCATTTCTTGCAAATCCTTATGCTCTTTCTCCTTCTGGTACCCCTATGATGGAATGTTGGTTGATTCGATATTGTCCCAGGGGCCCCTTAAACTATCCTCACTTTTTAAATTCTTTTTTCTTGTTGCTATTCTGATTGGGTGTTTCTGCTACCATATCTATTAAATCGCTGATTTGATCTTGTTTTGTCTAATCTACTATTGATTCCTTCTAATATAGTCTTAATTATTGTATTCTTCATTCCTAACTCATTCTTTTTTTGTTTTCTATCTCTATTTTTATGTTTTCTCTGTTGAAATTCTCACTGAGTTCATCTACTCTTTCCCTAAGTTCATTGAGCATCCTTATAACCAGTGTTTTGAACTTTGCATCTGGTAGATTGCTTGTCTCCATTTTGTATAGCTCTTTTCCTGGAGTTTTGTTCTATTCTTTCATCTGGGACATGTTTCTTTGTCTCCCCATTTTGGCTGCCTCACTGTGTTTGTTTCTATGTATTAGGTAAGACTGCTATGTCTCCTGCTCTTAGGAGAAGAGCCTTATGTAGCAGGTGTCCTGTCAGGCCCAGTGGTGCAGTCGTTCCTGGTCACTTAAGCTAGGGGCTCCAGGTATGTCCCTGTATGCATTCTGTGTGCCCTCCTGTTATAGTTGACTTGATTGCTGTTTGCACATCAATGGAAGAGATTGACCCTTGGTGTGATTGGCTGTGAAGACTGGCCTGTGAGGGGTAACTCTACAGAACAAGGTTAGCTTAGCTGGCCTCTGATGCCTGCCCAGTCTGTCCTTTATGTATGTTGTCCTCAGATGCAGTCCCGGGTGGTACTCCAGCTTAGACAGAGGCTGGCCACCAGGCATGCCAGCCCCAGCACCTCTTGGGAGGGGCCTTGCTGCAGGCCAGATTCAGTGGTAGCCTATTTACTGCCTGGGGCCACCTATCAAGAGTCATGAAGCAATCCATAGATGGCTACCAGGTACTGGATTTAGAAGTGCCTCAAGAGGCCAAGACACAAACTGAGGCCAGCTGTCAGTAGTGCCAGGCTTCAGGTTGCTTGGCAAGAGGAACAGAGCATGCCAAGGCCAGATGCTGCTTGTTAGGGTTTTGTGAACCTTTGAGAGATTTTAGCAAAGTCTGCAGAATGAGCCAAGATAGGCCATCTGTATGGAAAAGCCACTAGAGGTGAAGATGAATTTTCCACTCAAATGGCTAACCTCGTAATCATCTCTTTGTTCTGCTTCTATAGACATGCTTGCTGCATAGGCCAAAGGGTAGGGTGACCTCAAGATCAACTGAAGACTCACCCTCCCCTTTGCTTGTTCTGTCTAGATAATAGATGTATCCCTTTTGCTTGTTCGTGGATAAGCCCTATAAAAGTAAGGTTACCCCTGAGTGTGGGGCCCAAATCTTCAGAGCACTAGCTCTTCTAGGACCACTGGCATAATAAATCTGAGTTCTCCAACTGTCCGAGTGGTACCTAGTTTCTTTCTGGTCTCATTTTTCTGAAACATAGGCAGCTTGGGTGGGCCCTTCAAGTTGGGTGAGGCAAGATCTCAGGGAATCACCAGGGCAGGGTAACCAGTGTTAGGCCAGGTTGATGGAGACTCAGAAATGGTGATATCTGCATCTGCATGCCAAGATGGGGTAGGGCTCAACAAAGAAAGAATGGATTCAGCCAGCACTTTTGTCTAGGCCTCGCCCTGAAACTAGACAATATAGTTCCTCCCCATATATCCCTGGCACTCTTTAAGCAGCTGCTCCAGTGCTGGAGCTCAGATCAAGTGATTCCATTGGTGAGTAAATCCATGCACGGGCTGCTTAAGAGGAATGTCTGTGACTTCCAATGCCCTCCATCTAATTCAGCCACAATCTCCGTTGGTGTTCACAGCTAGAGGTTGTGGAGACTTCTCTTCCTGGCACTGAAACCCTGGGTCTGGGAGCCCAGTATGGGGCCAGGAACCCTCGCTTCTCCAGGGGGACCTCTGCAGCTGAGCTATCCCTCCCAATTCTCAACTGCTACAGCTGGGTATGAGGACTAGCCCATCATGCACCTCTGTCTCTCCAGTCTCAAGGTGGCCCCAATTGTAGGAGATCTGTTCAGCTAGACTTCAGGCGACTATAGTGATGGTTGTTCTGCAGTTTAGTTGTAACTTTGATGTGGTCATGAGAGGAGGCAAGCACAACGTTAACCTTCTCTGTCATCTTGTACAGAACTCAAAATAGAACTATGTAGCTTTATTTCACATTAACTCTTTAATTAATTTGAAATTCACACATTCATATGGTTGAGGCATAGACCTAATTTAAATTTTTTCAAATGTCTAGTTAATTATCTCGTCATAACCCAATTATTTAAAATACTACCTTTCTTATACATCAAATCCCACATATGTATGAGTTCACTTTTGTATTGTTTTGTGCTGCTGATCTATTTCTATTTCTAGTCCTATGCTAATATATTACTGTTTTATTTACTATGGTTTTAAAATGTGTTTCTTATGTCTGATAGGGCATATCCTCCATTATTTTCTCTGAAAATTTTCATGATTAGTCTTAAAAATTGATTCAGATAAACTTTATTACCAAATTTTTAATTTCTAAAAATAAAATGCAGTTAAAATCCTAAATGAAATGGCATTACACTTACAGAGTAAACTGGGCAGGATTAACAGTGCTAAGAGATTGCATGCTCCCACCTAGAAACATGGCTTGACTCCTCATTCACTAAGATCTTGTGTCTACCCTTCATTAAAGTTTTATAATTTGTTTTCAAAAGAAATCTTACCAATTCTTTATTAAAATTATTATTTTTTTAGAATGGGGTAATTATGAATGGGACAGTAGCTTCTTAGACTAGCATAAATATATCTGTGGGAAAGGTGGAGTCCAAAGTAATAATATAGGAAGTACATATGTTCACCAAAGTCATTAGTTAGAATGTTTGTAGAAATATTATAGTAATATTACATAGGAATTTGTAATAATACAATACTGGAACCCAAATGGCTACCATAGAATGGATAGTCACATATTCAAACAATGGAATATGATACAGTAATGAAAACAAATGTACAATCACAATGTATGAAACAATATGGATAAATATTCATATGGATGAACAATATAGATGAACAAAAGAAAGAGGAAAAAAAAGAGTACAATTACATTTTGATAAAATACAAAATAGGCAAACCTAATCTATGATGTTAAAAATAGGGATAGGGGTTATGTACGAAGGTGGGAGCATGCAGAGGCTTCTAGGATGCAAGCAATGTTCTCTTTTTTGATCTAATGTGTTGATTTACCCAGATGTGTTCATCTGGGGAAAATTAATAAACATGTATACATTTATGATTATATATTCAATTAATAAGGTAATAACAATAATAATATAGAAAGGGAAAACACTAGGCCTTAGAGGAAATGCCATACTTACTTAGCTTCTGCTACAGTCCACTCACCTTTCCCAAAAGCTCCTCAAACTCTGGGGACCATTCTTGCATCAGTGTGTCAATATCAGGCATGGGCCTAAAAATATAGAGGTAAATATAAACAAAAAACATGGACAAGTAATATCAGCAATCTCTGGATCAGGATATTTGGGATGAAGGAAGGCTCTCAGTCTGATGCATCAGGATTTCAGAAGAACACAGATGGTAGACCAAACTTATCCAGGGTCTGGCTAAGTAATAGCAGATAAATTACAATCTTTACGTCTGTAATCTTAGCCAGTAGCTGCCAGGATCTACAGGACCTCAGTTTGATCAATTATGTCTCCAGCCTTTGGGGCCTTAGAAGCAACGGGTTCACAGGTCATGAAGGTTACCATGGGTTACTATGGTGAAGAATGTGGTATTTTTTACCTGGTATAGTGCACAGTTGCAGGGGGCTTAGAACGATGTAACTCAGAGATGCTCTCAATCCATGTGTCAATGGCTTTTGGATTCTTTTCTGCATCTTCCAGGCTCTTTACTTTCATATGTTGCTAGAAAAACAAGAAGAAAGCCTGGTTGATAGCACTGAAGCACCTCTCTTGTTTCTACAGTGACTCATCACATGCAATTTCATATACAAGGTAGTTGACAAAAAAGGAAGCTTAACAGCAGCCAAATGAAGATTATAAGAAATTCTGATAAAATTTTCCAGAGCCATGGGAAAGGAGCAGATGGACAGTATAGAACTGACCACAATGAGATACCATTTCACACCTACTAGGATGGCTAGAATTAAAAAGACAATAATAAGTGCTGATGAGAATTTGGAGAAATTGAAACTCTCATTCATTCACCAGTGGGAATGTAAATGATTCAACCACTTGAGAAAACAGTTTGGCAGTTCCTCAAAATGTTAAATTGTTACCACATAGCTCAATAATTCCACTCCTACATATATATCCAAGAGAAATAACAATATATATCCATGCAAAAATTTGTACATGTTCATGGCAGCATAACTGATAAAAGCAGAAACAAATGGTGAATGGATAAACAAAATGTGGTGTATCCATACCATGGAATATTATTCACCTGCAAAACAGAAATGAAGTAGTTAACAGGGTTTAGGAGTGGGGAGAATGAGGAATGACTACTAATAGGTATAGGGTTTCTTTTTGGAATGATGAAAATGTTCTTAGATGGTGATGGTTGCACAACTCTGTGAATATACTAAAAATTCACTGAATTGTAAA